>PVJX010005449.1:0-85405 GCA_004027295.1 Dolichotis patagonum
ATTCATGATAAGAACCTTACAGAGAATTGGAATAGAAGGTCTTTATCTCAATATGGTAAAGGTGATCTATGACAAACCAACAGCCAGCATCATATTAAATGCTTAAAACCTGAAAGCCTTTACCTTAAAATCAGGCACAAGAAAAGAATGTCCATTATCACCACACCTATTCAACATAGTACTGGAAATACTAGCCAGAGCAATAAGACAGGAAAGAGAAATAAAAGGAGTAAAGATAGGAAAAGAGGAAGTTAAGTTATCATTATTTGCAGATGACATGATACTTTACATAGAAGACCCCCAAAACTCTATTGAAAGACTCCTAGATATAAAAAATAAATTCAGCAAGGCAGCTGGATACAAAGTTAATACTCAAAAATCAATAGCATTTCTATACACTAACAAAAAAAGTACTGAGAGAGAAATAAGAGAAACTACACCTTTACACTAGCATCCAAAAAAATGAAATACTTAGGAATTAATCTCATGAAAGAAGTAAAAGGCCTATACAGTGAAAAATTATAATATCCTGAAAAAGGAAATCAAAGAGGACCTCAGAAAATGGAAAGACATCCCCTGTTCATGGATAGGAAGAACAAACATTGTGAAAATGGCCATTCTCCCAAAATTACTATACAGATTCAATGCAATCCCAATCAAAACACCACTAACATACATCATAGATCTAGAGAAATCACTCCTAAAATTCACCTGGAACCAGAAGAGACCTAGAATAGCAAAGGCAATTCTAAGCAGCAAAGGCAAGGCAGGAGGCATCACAATCCCTGGCTTAAAATTATAATACAAAGAAACAGTAAAATGTCAGTATGGTACTGGAATAAAAACAGACCAGAGCATCAGTGGAATAGATTGGAAGATACAACCACAACTACAAACTCACTAAACCACCTTATCTTTGATAAAGGGGCCAAACATGCTTGTTGGAAGAACAACAGTCTCTTTAACAAATGGTGCCGGAAAAATTGGCTGTCCATATGCAGAAGACTAAAACTAGACCCATGTCCATCACCATACACTAAACTAAAATCAAAATGGATCAAAGATCTAAATATTAAAACAGAAACACTAAAACTGCTGGAAGACAAAGTAGGTAAAAACCTCAAAGGTATAGGGGTAGGTAGAGAATTCATGAACAAGAATCAAACCGCACAGGAAATACTTCCCAGAATCAATAACTGGGACCACATCTTATTAAAGAGTTTCTGCATGTCAAAAGAGGTTTCCAGCAGAGTGAAAAGAAAACCCACAAATTAGGAAAAAATCTTCATGGACAGTTCCTCAAAGGACTTCTATCTAGAACTTATAAAGAATTAAAAAAAAATCAGACCCTTGAAATTCAAAGACCCAATACAAAAATGGCAATCTGAAATGAATACACAGTTCTCAGATGAAGAAATATGAATGGCAAATAAATACATGAAAAAATGTTCATCACCATTAGTCATGAGAGAAATGCAAATTAAAACCACACTGAGGTTCCATCTCACTCCAGAAAGAATGGCCGGGATAGAAAACAGTACCAACAACTAATGTTGGAAAGGCTGTGGGGGAAAAGGAACTCTTCTACACTGTTGGTGGGAGTGTAGACTGGTGCAACCACTGTGGAGGTCAGTCTGGAGATTCCTCAAAAAGCTGGGTTTGGAGGTCCCATTTGACCCAGCTATTCCACATCTGGGCATGTTTCCAGAAGAATTGAAAACATCATACCACAGTGATATATGTGCACCCATGTTTATAGCAGCACAATTTGTAATAGCCAGATCCTGGAAACAACCTAAGTGCCCATCAACTTAGGAATGGATAAAAAAGTTGTGGCATTTTTATACAATGGAGTACTACTCATTTATAAAGAATGACCACATTTAGGTATTTATAAATAAATGGACATGACTTGAGACCATTCTCTTAAGCGAAATAAACCAAACTCACAAGTGTAAATACTGTATAGTCTCCCTAGTATGAGAGTTGATAAGAGTATATAAGACTTTATG
The DNA here is from genome assembly GCA_004027295.1 of Dolichotis patagonum. NCBI lineage: Eukaryota > Metazoa > Chordata > Mammalia > Rodentia > Caviidae > Dolichotis > Dolichotis patagonum. Next base: position 2,013 of record PVJX010005449.1, read on the forward strand.
GTAAGCATGAGTCCACATCTCATAGCTTTAAAGCCTTTCAATGTTTTCAGTCATCAGTTGGAATGGTTTTATTCTGTTTTGTTGGACTACATCATGCGTGATGATATGAACAGCTGTTTTGAAGAAAACATTATGACAGCTATTGCTGATTTAATATCATCCTTCTTAGAAGTCCTACCATGCTTCTATTCTTCTACTACCATTGGTTCTATCTATCACATTGTGTCTTATTGGGATTTGAATATGTGTGATAGTTTAAACAAAATTTTTCTATCGAAAATGAGATATTATAGTACCCACTGATCATTTTCTGTTATTCAGTTCAGAAAGCCCTGTAATTCTTCCACTCTTTGCATGGCTTTATACTATTTTATTATGTTTGATATTATTGTATTTGAAACTATGCTCAACTATAGCAGAGTAAGAGATATAGTGATAGCTACTGTTGATGTCCGGTTGTCTTAATGTAAAGTACTGTGTTGCATATGTTGTCCTGTTCTGATCTGCTCTGTACTGCCCTCTTTTGTTTTATTCTCTTTAAAATAAAATTAAAAAAAAGAATTTTTCTATTGACACTTTTTGTATATATAATAAAAATACTAAATCATAAAAATACTAAATCACAATTATTAATTTTATATTTCACATAATTTCATCTTAAAGATTGATTCATTTATAAGATTTATCAATATTGTAAACTACAATAAAGATAAATTGAACAAATTCAAAATAAAATAGATGAAGAAAATAAAACTATGTACATCAAGATACAGCCTACCTAATAAGCTAAGAATGAATAAACCAATAAAACCTCCAAAATAGGTGAGAAATTTTAAAGACTATGAAAATAGTATTAATAATTTTCTTAAAGTAATTTACATTTCAAATTTTTTAAAAATGTAGAAATAAAAATATATCATGACTTTAGTCTAATTCTTCTGTAAACTTGTGATGCTGCCAAGAATAATTTATGATTCTTGAATTCATGACAATCCAATATCTCCATTGAGAAAGACAAGAATTCTACCAATACTTTCACAGTTCACTTTCAAATATGGTGGCCTAACTGGGGCTACCGCATTCCATAAAACATCATAAATATCCCATACTTTGAAACTCTTCAAACACTTGCCTTAGTGTTAGCAAATCTCAATAGTGATTCCTTGGATTCAAGAATGTTGAAGTGTTTTCTGTCCATGTTTGTTAACATAACCATTTGAAAATAGAGTTAGGTCTGAGAAATCTAAAATATAAATAAATGAATAAAATAAGGGAGGTGTGGTAGAAGACAAGAAGATAGAATTTGAAGATGGGAAAGGGATTCAGTAGGAGGTAAGAGAGAAAGCTATACTAAAGGGATGGAACATGATCAACATATGTTACATGCATGTACCAACTCCTCACGTGAACATCATCTTTCCATATTGCATATGTACACTAATGCAAATTAAATAAATATATACTTTAGAAATTTTTAAATATAAATTCAATAGGCTTACTTATTTGCTATGGACTTCCAAGTGATAAAGATATATAACATTCTCTAAAATATATTTAAAAATAGATGCACCCATTGCTTCCTTCAATTTACTAAATCAGAATATAATCTGAATTTCATGTTCTTGCCTTGAGCTTTACCATAGTAGCAGCAAACATTCTACAATCATCACTAGTTAAGATCACCTAGCTGGGGGAGGAAAGACAAATTCACTTCTTTCATATATTTAAACTGAGTTATGCCCTTAAATTTCCTAATTCAGCTACAGCTTCATAAGGCGACTGTCTAATTATTTCCATGAACCACCAAGCACCCTAGCATTGAGGTTAGAAAGAAAATAGAAGGTTAGAAAACTATTAATTTGCACTTTTTGGCTTTCTGGCTGAATCTTTTGTGTGTTTGTTTTGGCCTTCTAGGAGTCATTTTCTCTTTAGAAGTACTTATGGTGATTCTACCTTCTCTCTAGTGTTTCACTTGATGCATCTCTTGCTTAAAAAAATGCTTTAAACATCACTGTTTATGAATGTATTAGTGACCACTTCTCACTGTAAGACAGTCGTAAGAGTTCTTTGTTCTGCAGAGGCCACCACAGCTCACAGCCTTTTAGATAGGTTTGCTGCATTGGCTGTACATAGACTGTCCAAGAAAGGTATTAAAAACAACTTTGGACATTTAGAGTCATAGAATCATACATAACATTGCTATCTTCTAAAATTACTAGAATGAGAATAGTTACAGCTATTTTTAAATCTGCTATATCTTAATGCAATTGAAATGGCCATGTGAAGATTAGTCCTTGCTTTCCAAATACACGTTTAAACAGTGAAAAAATCAGTATTGCCAAGATCAATACTTTTAGCTAGACTTTAGGCTGGCAGAATATCATTGTGATAATGAATTCCTAATAGACAAATCTTGGTGAATCACTTTCTCAATAGTAAGCCAGAAAACACTCACATTGCCAGGATCAATAAGCCTGCCATTGGGGCACTCAGGAAAGCAAATTTCACTCAGAAATGTAAAACAACACTTCTGCTAACCAGAGTGATTGAAGCCCTGTGACATGGTAATAATATCACTAAAACTAAATTTATGACAATATAATCCATTAAAATTTAAAGAAAAATTTTAGATGTTTTAAATATGATAGGCAGGCTGGAAGTTGCAATAGTACAGATTGCTCTCACTTATACTTTTCTGAATTTCTTCCCACTGTGTCTTAACCCTGGCACAATATTCAAGCAAGAGACTTGATATTGGAATATTTGCTGTGTTTTTGAAGAAAATAGAATTTCTCCTTCACTCATAAATACACAGAATTCAGATTTGGCAGTTCCTTTGGCCCCCTTCCTTAAAATATTTCACCATTTCCCTCAGTTCACTCTCATTGATTTTTTTAGAAACTCCTGCAATTCTAGTTGCTTTCCAACCTCAGTTGTTTATGAGTTACTTCTCTTTGTTGGAAAGTTTCTTTTGTCTTGGTCTTCTTAATTTTGACTGAATACTTTTTGTTTGTTTGTTTGTTTGTTTGTTTTGTACCAGGGATTGAACTCATGACCTCCTGCTTGCCAGACAGACGCTTAGGGTGCTGAGCTAAATTCCCAGCCCTTTGAATATGTTTTGTTGTTGATATGTTCATTTTAAAATTTGGAGTTCATTCATCCAACTTTATAAGTCTTTTGTTTGAAATATTTTCCATAGTTAGGACATTTTCAGCTAATGTTTTTTAAAATATTTTTTCAGGGTCACTTTTTGCTTCTGTGTTTTTAGGATCTTAATGACACAAATTTAATAATTTTGTTGCAATCAAACTACTCCAGAAATGGTGTTAGTTTTTAATCAATTTCTCTATTGTTCATTCACATTGACTTAATTTTATTGTTGTACTTTTAAGTTTATTGAATGTTTTCTGTGTCCTCTACAATCTGCTATTGAGTATATTCAATTTAAAAAAAATATGTAGTTCTTGTATTTGTGTAATTTTAGAGTTTTCATTTGGTTCCCCTTTATATATATATTTTTTTGTCTTGGCTAAGACATCCTGTTTCTTTGTTTAGACATATTTTATATTTCCCAGGCATGCTCACAATTACTCAATTTGAAGCATTTTTGTTATGAATATTTTAAAATATTTGTCAGATAATCTTAGCATCTCTTTTATCGCAGCATTGACATCTGCTGACTGCTCATTCAGATCTTGTTTGTTCTTGGCATGTCAAGTGATTTTTCTACTTAAATCTGGATCTGTAGATACCATGTTATGGTTAATGTTATTCACTTTAAATATATTGTTTTAACATAATCTTTTGGAGCCACTGAACCAGGTAAATTGGAGCAGTGCCACATACTGCTGGGAGGGTAGAAATTTGGCTCTCCACTTGGCTTTCACTGGTATCCAAGGTGAGGTACTTGTCCAAAGGAATAAAAGCTCTGTCTGGCTTTCATTTGCATCATATGACTCTGCTGTGCTGGATGACTGGGAGCCTCACTGAGGTCCAACAAGAGTAGACGGCTAAGCACTCTATCCTGCCTGTGTTTGCAGAATGAGATGAAAGCACTGTATTTTTCCCTGGTGTTTAGGTAGAATAGAAAAGCTACTAATTAAAAAGTGTTTTGTTTTGTTTTGTTTTTTCATGCTGCATTCTCTTGGCCCTTTGGCTTTGAAAAACAAATTGTGTGTGTGTGTGTGTGTGTGTGTGTGTGTGTGTGTGTTGTGTCCTTCAACACTGCTATTTTTCAACACCAAATTGGGGGGAGGGGCAAGAGGGAGAAAAGAATACCAGGAAACTTACATCATTTCTTAGGCCATGTGGTCCTAGCTCATCTGTTTTCCTTTCTCCAAATTAAGGGTAATCTTGTGTTGGCTTTACATGTAACTTGCAGGAATTTCACATGTGCCCAGTGAGAAGAATAGGAAAAGCTGTCCTATTTTTCTTTCTCAAAGCTGAAGTTATGTGTAAACCTGCAATAATGAATTTTTTTAAAAATTACTTTTGAGTAGAAGAACACAAGAGGGGAAGCCTTAAGGAAATGGTGACTCAGTCAGTGGATAGAAATGCCCTTGTTTATCTAGGCAATGATTTGGGAAGCCAATCAGTGGTGTCAAAGGGAACTGTTGGAAAATCTTTATATACATCTAATAAGGTCATAAAATCTCCTATACGGTGTATCTGGGACTTTAGTTCTGAGGCATAATGGATAAAAACTCTCTTTCTTTGATTATTTCTATATTACTGAGGTATTTCTTTGCCTATTTATTTATTTATTTATTTCTGGGATATTTCTAAAATATTTTCAAAGAGATTTTCAAGATCAATTTCTTTGGTGCTTAGTGGCCAACAATATTTTTATTGTATGCTGTGATGGTGCAGTGCCCAGCACTTTTCTTACCATGAAGACAGGAGTTAAGTCTTCAAAGCTTTTAATGAGATGGATTAGATTTAGAAATTCAAATTTTTGAAATTTGATCTGCAATAAAGTGTATTTTGAAATAAAAAAAATCATGGTTCAATTAAGCTTGTGATTAACCAGGAAATCATTTTTGAGAACATATCAAGTAACAGAAATGTACTTGAAGTGAACAAACGTGAGAAAAATATTATAATAATTTGACCCATTTTCCTGTGAGCATATGTATGGGTGGAACCATTTTGATGAGTATGATAAATTGATAGGAAACTGGAGATGGATATCTGTCCATCTTTAAATTTCAGACATGTGGCATAACTCTCTGAGTCTCATCTTCTCCTTCAAAATACAGATAACATTGTACTAATTACCTAAGCAATGAAAATACTCTAAAAACCTATTTTTTTCTTTTTTAATTTTAGTACCCAATATCTTTCAGGAGAAAAATCTGAACTAATGTGAAGTCATTTTTAATTTTTATTCTATTTGGTGTAAATATTGAATATTCCATTGCAGGAAAGACAGTTTTTAATTTTAAAATGTGCCAGCCTTTGTTATTCAAGTATAAATTATGATACCACACAACATCTTTCTAATATTCTCTCCTTCAAAAATTTGAATCTTTAAATATATCTGCTTCTAAATGTCTTCGATCAGGTATCAGGAAGCTTTAAGCAGATTGTACAAGATAGTTTGAAGATCTGCTGAAGTAATACTATTTGCAAGTGATCCCCTGATATTTTATTCTATTGCCAGTTGAGGTGAAGGAGATATTCCTTATCTTGCTATCAAATTTGTTGTCATTTAGCTTTCTGGAAACTTTCTGAGTTACTCATCCCTAGTTTACTTCTTATATAAGGCACAGATTTATTTTTTAAAAAAGTAGAACCACTTATAAGGTCCACAAGTATGCTTTCAAGAAAAATGATTGACAGAGAAATCTGCTACTTCTTTTCCTTGAGTAGATTGTTAAACTCTTGTTTACTCTTCCAATTTTTAATATTTTAAAATTTTCATCATCATTCTACTAACATAAATTTCCCTACCATCAATTTCATTATTCTCATTTTATTGGATTTTCCTTGCATTTAACACTGGGAATCACTGGATATTTCCTATCATTTCTGAAATTATATTGGGTTCCCTTGTATAGTATTTTTCTTTTGTTTATTTTCTGACTGTTTTTTCCTTCATTTATGTTCATTTCTTCTGGAATATAAAAGTTTTCATTACCCTAATAGGAAATAAACGAAGTTCAACCATTGGTACTATCTATATCTCTCCATCTAATTCACTGCTCAAATACAAACAGAAAACAAGCAATAAGATGTTCCTCAGGTCACCTGACTCACCTGGCTGGATATTAGTAACTCTCTGAATACCAAGCCATCTATCAGAATGACTATATTAGTAGTTCCTTTGTGACCTTTCTTGCCTCAGAGGACTTTCTTGGAACCAATCTCTGGAATTCAAGTAACTATAATGCAGTTGATTCCTTTCCACTTTTGCTTTAACATTTCTGTTACCATGTACCAATTATAAGGCTGACTTATCCATAGTTTTCTACTATGCCCATCTCCTCAAAATATTGTTCATTGTTTGTTAACTGTGAAAAATTTGGGGCCTTATGAAAAATATGTCTATAGAGTGTCCCCATTATGCAATAAAAATATCAACTTGGATTGAAAAACCAAAAAGTAACTGTACCTGATGTTATATTTATATGCTGTAGATAAGTAAGTATTGTATGCAGTAACTCATATTTTATTTATTTATTTTTTAAATTTTATTTTATAAAAACAGAATAAAGGGTAGCAACAATATAGAATTCCAAGGAAAAAAGGAAAAGAACAACAATCACCACCACAACAACAAAACTAAGAAATTATTACTTGACAAATTACATACTGACTTCTTGGAAATAGTTGTTCGAATTACAAAGTAGACATTCAAACAGTGAGACTGTTAACAGTTCTGCTCCACGATCTGACAAAAACAGCAATATGGTCATCCATCTTACCCACTCAGATATACATGCAGTTATATCAAAAGGGTAAAATTAAACACAACAAAATGGAACAAAATGGATCACAAGAAAGCAATGAAAGAGACATAAATTTCAAAGCTAGACAATTGGAGATATTCACTCTCTATTGTATTGACCCTTGTTTTCTTTCAAATAGTTGTCCATATTGTCACATACAGGGAATTCACATGAAACACCATAGTATGGAATTGATCTAAGCAGGATGAGGAAGGCATTTCAGGTCTTCAAGACCTGAAAATAGGAAAGCCAAGAATGGCTGTCATAGTGTCTCTCATTCTCTTCAAAACAGTTGTCCATACCTTCATGTTTGTTGAACTTAAACAAAACAAAACAAGCTAAAATCACTTTGAACAAAGAATGATAGTATTGCTGGATTTCACATCATGACATTATGGAATCAGCACTGGGTACTGTAGTGTCTCTTTTTCTTCAAAGTAGTTGTTCATTTCAACATGTGTTACATAGTTGGTTCTCGTAAACTGTTTATAAGCTCTACACATGCATGAGTCTCTACATGTATATCTACCCTTTCTGTATTAGAGGGAAAAACAAAACAAAGCAAGACAAAACAAAACAATTCCTAGAAAAGCATGAAACAAAAAGTCATATAAAACCACAATACAAGCTGATCTACAATGGTTTCCGCAGTGTCTCAGCAGAGTATAACATTAATAAAAACAAATCATTGGAGACATTATAAGACTTCAAAAGCAAGTAATAATCAAACCAGGCTGGGTATCTTAGTGAATCTTGTCATGTTCAGTGTAGTTGCCTATACTGTTAGACATGATGCTATCAATCATACCAGATTTAAATAAAATCAGTCAATACAAAATAGCAATCTAACAAACCAGATTCAAATAAGATCAGTCATAATAAGACAGTATGAGTTATACAGGGCTTCAGATTAAGTTGATAGGTAATTAAAGATGATTACCATAATATGTCCTCTTATTTTTGGGATAGCTGACCGTGTTCTCAAGTCTAGTATAAGTAGACAAACTGAAATAGCATATAATCCATGTAAGCAGAGTGATGAGAATAATGTAGATTTTAAATCTTGTTACCCAATTAGCAATATCCTCTGCCTCCCTTTTTTAGATAATTCCTCGCCTTTCACTCCCATAGGGTGCATTGCTTATTTTGGGTCCCACTGCCTCCCTATATACAGCCTCTCAATGAACCCTATCTCCTGATCTACTCTGCCTGTGTTTATCTGTGTTAATATTTCAAGGCCATCTATACTAGTGATTACAGCCAATCGTCTCTCCCTTATTTCTGCTATTCTGTTTTTCTGCCATTGGTTGTTTATTTTTCTGTTCCACTCCACTGCCTGTCCCATTCATTGAGGCCTCTCTGCCACTGTTCCTGAAATACTCATATTCTTTTTCTCTCTCTCTAAAATGTCCTTCAGTATTTTTTGTAGGATTGGATTGGTGGTCACAAATTCTCTCAGTTCCTCTCTGTCATGGAAGCATCTTGCTTCTCCATTAATTTCTAGAGAGAGTTTTGTAGGATACATCAATCTGGGCTGGAGGTTGTTCTCCTTCAGGGCTTGAATTACTTCACTCCAAGCTCTTCTTGACTTGACGGTCTGTGTCGAGAAGTCTGCTGTGATTTTGATGGGTTTTCCTTTATAGATGATCTGTTCCTTTTCTCTGATGGCTTTTAATATTCTGTTCTTATATGGAATTTCTGGGATCTTGATTATTATGTGTCTAGGTGTAGCTCTGTCTTGGTTGTACATGGCTGGAGTTCTGTATGCTTCATACATCTGCATATCATTTCCTTTTTCTATGTTTGGGAAGTTTTCCTTAATAATTTCTGTGAATAGCCTTTGCAATTCCTCTGTTTTGACTGCTGCTTCTTTGTTCACATGCTTTATTCTTAAGTTATACAGCCTCTTGTCCTCTAGCCTTCCAAATGTTACTGCCTGCTCCCTTGTTATTTTAAAGAGCTCTTCCCTTTCATGATCACACATTGCAAGCCTGTGTTCAATTTCTGATAGTCTATCTTTGGTTTCTTTCAAGCAGTTTTGCCAACTTTCTATGGAGTCTTTAGTTTCCTGGTAATCTGTTTGAATCTGCTTCATGAATTCTAGGATTGCTTTATATTCTTCAGTGAACATTTCTCTCCTTTTGTGTTCCTCCATTCTTTTGTCTGTGTCTTTTTGAGAGGTGCCTAGCCTTTCTTTTATTAATCTACTTATCTCTTGTTTAATTTGGATTAATATTTCAGTTTTGATCTCGTTTACAAGGTCCTGAAGATATCACTTTATGTCCACTGACACAGTGATTGACGTTGCATGTTTGCTACCCTCAATCTCTTTTGTATATACCTCTCCTAGATCAATACTCCCAGAGTTGGGGGCTGGGGGTTTTTTCTTATTTCTCTCTCTCGTCATGTTTTTGGTTCCTTCCATACAAGTTTATAGTGCAATTCCAAGTCCCTTTTCTTGTTGGTTAAAGTCTCTCTAGAGCGTGCAGGCTAGAAGTTTCTGCCCTCTTCAGTCGGCTATCAGTGATTAAAGTTCAAGCAAGGGCAGTGTGCACTGGCTCCTCCCCTCTGGGGCAGTCAACCTTTGTGGGCCTTCACTGTGTCAGTGTGAGCTGTGCTAAGGGAATTAGTTTGTAGCAGCCCACTGGGTCCCGGCCAGGGGCACGGCCCAGTCCAAGCAGATCCCACCAATCCGCTCGGTGAGGGGAGCTACCAACTGAAGCCACTTCCTTATGGAGTTAGGGCTGTCCTGCCCAAATCTAACATGTCCTCTGGTTGGTTGCCCCTTTCCTGTGGGAAGGTCTTAATCCCAGCACTCACCACGTGTTGATGCCGGTCCCTAAGAACTACTGGGCTCCCCGAACTCTGACTTCAGCATGGCCGCGGTGAATTCACGGTGCCTCTGGGTGGGTCAAGTGCAGGGCTGGTTCTGGGTGAGCCATGTGCAGGGCTGTTCAGCTCCACACACGGGGCTGCTCAAGCCGGTCGCATCGGTGCAGTTTGGTGGGTCAGGTCAATCTCGGCGGCTCGGCTCTGTACTTGCCGATCTTAGCTTCTCCAATGATAACCCCAGGACCTCATATTCGATCAGTTTTTTTCACTTTAGTTTCTTCCTGGGTTGAGAGAGTCCATCTCCCTCTGTTTGTGTCTCTCCAGGGTGTTGTATTCTGGCATTGGAGCTGTCTCTATCAGAAAGGATCCGTATCCTGCTACCTACCAGTCTGCCACCCTTGGAAGCCTCCGTAACTTGTATTTTAAAATTTTGTATTATAAAAATTACTTACATGACCATTTGATGAAAATTTATGCCTCTTGAACCTCAGTTTTCCATTGCTATCTTCATGGTCTCTAATACATTAATATGCATATCTAAGGAAAGCAGGACATTGTTAGAGTAGATTCACAGTCTGTTCTGAAGCAAGGATTAGTAATGCATGTTTTGTTTCATCTCTTGAAGCTGCTTATTTGATGATGTATCTTTCATGTAAATATGTTTTAAATAACCTGATAATCAATATGTCAATATTCCAGTGCTACAACCATGATTGATTTGATGCCAAACAAAACAATAAAACCATATTCTCATGTTGCACTATGCTTGAAGTCTCAAAAAGAATCTTAAATTCATACAAAAGAATCTGGCAATGAAGTGTTTTTTGTTTCTATCATTTGTATCCAGAGTTTTATGCACAACTATGACCCCAAATGTCCCTTATTCTTATTAACTCAGTTTAAAACTTTCTGACAAGTGGTCATTTCCAGAAATATTTAAACACTACCTGAGATTAAAAGTTCATTCTCGTAAAAAGCTTACAATATTGTTCATGTTGCTTTTCAATGATTACTTGTGGCAAGCTTTGATCAGGAATAATTTGCCCCAGGATTTAGTCCATCTTATGATATTAATTAGTCATTAATAACTCCTAAGGGTTTTTCATTTTAATAAAATGAGGGAACCAAGAGATGGAGGAAGGAGGGAGAGTTAGAAGAGGAAGGGGATGAGAAAAAGATTAAGATGTATCATTTACATCTACCAACTGTGTACAGAGAACAAAATCCTGCGTAATGCAAACATGTATCAATAAAATTTTAAAAATGAAATTTCTTGTTCTCTTGTAATTATGTTCAATTATATCAGGAATTATAATATCAAATAATCTTTTCTTTGTTAATATTCTGAGGAGTTGATATAAAGCTGATAGTACCTATGAAACTCTGTAAAATACTAGACATAGATTAGTGAAAAAATAATATATGGCACATCCATACATACTAATACCATTTACTATTTTAAAAATATTTGTAACATATCCATATATTGAAGCTTAAATATGCAGATAAATATATGCATAACAAATACATGCATGTTCACATAGTCAGTGTTAAACATATTTCAACTATGTTCTCTACTTACTCAACAAAGTACAGTCACTTAGCAGGACTTCAAGACCATGGCAGTTTAATTTTTGAAGATCCCAGTTTCCTATGCAGCATCCAAAGGACCAAAGACATAAACAGCAATATCCTTCACAAGTGGTAACACAAGGTTAAAACAAAGATCAGTGAATGAGAGAGTGAAAAAGCCCAGAGAACTGAAGAGGAAAAAGAGAAAGACAGGGTGATAATCAAAAGTGTTTCACAAGGAACCTATATAGGACCTGTGGCAATAAGGGACCTTTTTCAATTAGCATTCATTCCAACTAGATGTTCTCTTTCTCCAGGAGCTAGAGCTGGCTATAAAACATGCTCCACCTCAGGAGATTCTTGCACAGTGGGCAGCATCAGATATATTTGCTGCTTGCTTTACCCATATGTATGCCCTCCGGAAAACTCACTGTATTATACCTCCCATGCATCTTGTGATTGATGGATTTCTAGGGAAATGGATAAGCAGGGGTACAATAGAAATGAAGCAGATATATCTACATTAAGATGAGATTTTAAGTAACCTAATAGTTTCTGTAATTAGCTATCAAAAGCAATTTAAGAAAATGACTAGATAAATGTCAAATAGCATGATGAAACAGCTACTACAAAAACACAAACAAGCAGCAACAGAGACATCAGGCAGGAATAAGACAGACATTCCCTTGTCCCTTTCTGACACTTAACAAACTGAAAACAAGTTTGTTACTATCAGGTCTTCTACCTAGCACAGGAGACAGGAGTGACGTGTGTGCCACACTTCATGTTTCCAAAGGACCTTCCTCAGTCTTCAACTTCTTAACACAGTCACAGAGATGATACATTGATGAGAGAGAATCAAAGAAAGCTGCATCCATCACCTAGAGACTTGTCTGCAATCGCAATCTATGTTGCCTTTGGTTCACCATAAATTAATATCTTTTAGAATAATTTTAACTATTTTGTAAAGAAAATAATTTTTATGTTCATACATGTGTTATCCTTTTCAGAGGACTGAGAAAGCAGTAGTGTTATTGCCTCTCCTATTTAGCCACGCATCCAGCCCTTCAGTAGGATTGCTCTCCCACTCTCCTTCAGTCCACAAAGCTCTGTCAAGTGATGGAAAGTAGAACTGGGGAGGAGTAAGTTTCCTGCTGGAAGTGGGATGAAAACCTCATGTCTTTAAAAGATGATGTTGAAGCAAGAATTATGTCTTGATACTTTTATGTTGAGCAAAGTTTTTAAGAGAAAGTTTCTGTAGCTAAAGCTCTTATAATGTTGTGACATAAAAGCCTTAATTTGGGTTTGTTTTCAAATAAAATCAACTGCATCTATGAACTCTCAAGTGATATTATATTAATATATTAAGCTATTGGAATGAAAGAGTTTAACTCAATAATTGTAGTGAACATTTGTTGTACAACTGGGTTAGAGCTACTAATAATGAATATAAAATTCTCCTCAAGTACAGTCCATCACTTCCAGCACAGTGCACATAACAAGCGGTCTTCAAATAAATGTCACTTACAACAAAAATTAGTAACATTTGACATTTGAATTACATTAGGAATGGCAAGTACCCTTAATATTCATCCAGATATAAATCACAGATTCAAGGGATGATCAAAATATATGGTGGTTTTTAAAAAAAAATTATTTTAAAGGTAATAAAACCCAACAAAACAAACAGAATAAGACCAATCAAAACAAAGGAGCGAAACTGGTACAGAACTTCAGAGCAGGATAATAGGAAAATAATGACCACCCTAGTATATCTTGCTATCTTCACAATAGTTGTCCATTCCAACAGATATATAGCAAAATAAAACCAAAACAAAACACTGGATAAAGCAAAACAGTTAATCAGAACAAAACAAAACAGTGAGAACAATATTGGGCTTCAAAAGCAAGATAGAAGGTAATCCCCATACTTGCTATATTGCATACTGTCATCCTCTCAACAGGTGCCAGATTGCCACCCAAGGCCTGCAAAGCCACCAAACAATACCAGCATTCAGTTGCTTTTTGTACCTCCTATCAGCTCACCCTGATCTTGGAACCAGCAGGTTGCTTATGGTGTGTGTGTGTAGGGGGTTGTAGTTCTTTTCAGCCCACAGGTTGATAGTCTCATGGGAGGTGCTATCTGACTTCTCTCTTCCTGAGCCCCAATGGCTTGTGCAGCTTACCAGAAAGGCTGGCTATTTGGCTTCTTGGTGGGCTTCTCCTAGTCTTAGCATGGCTGATTCTCAGGGGGTGCTGACTTCTCTTTCTGGAGCCTGCCTGGCTTGCCTATATGGTGCATATTTAATTTAAAATTTTATTATAGTAAAATACACAACCCATTTCAAAATACCTGCCCTTACTTCAAGTACATGTACTGATTATCCTTGCCACTTCCTGAAGCAGTTCTGAAAATCCATTTTTGTGTCTTTATATGATTAAAACACTGGTGAGTGCTTCTGCCGAGTGTGATTCAGCAGAAAGGAAAAATATTACAGTGTATCCTCATTGACCTTATTCACCAGACACTGTGATTTCTTCCCCATGTCAAAATAACCATGAAATGTAAATGCTTTGAAACAGTGCAGGATACTAAGGCAACCGTTAAAGCACAACTGAAGATACTTATAAACAGAAAAGCATGTAGAAGTGCAGAAATGCAAATGAATATTTTCTCACTTCAAATCAAAAGCCAAATTCAAGTTTAAAAAGTTGATGTGTATTCTATTCCTCTTCCTCCAGAATGTGAGTTATGGCAACTGATATTATGAAGTATCAGTTTGTGGACCATATGACTATGGCTTCATCAGCAATAAACATTCATGAAGCAGCCCACAAATAAACTTCAATTTTCACAGCAACTGGGAGTAACAGAAACAGAAATTCCTCCTACTAGAGGCGCACAGGAGATGGATGCAAGCTCATCTCAACACAGAAAACATTTTCCCAAGGACCTCGAGCTGTTCTTAATTTTCTCATTCCTCCTTTATGTTATTAATTTCAGCTTTAACTTTTGCGTCATCAAAGTGGCTGCTAGTGACTGCCTAAGAAACATGTTAATGGTTGTAAGTTCCTTCTATCTAAATACAACGCATAAAACGATGTAAGGGTGTTTGTTGACTTGTGAGGAGGCTTTGAACAATATCATAATACCTCTTTTAAATTTGCATTCAATCAATGGCAGTACCATAGGGCACCAGTCAATTTTTATCAATTTAATTATTAATTATTAGAACTAGTGGCACAGTTTCCTGCAAGACCCACTTGCGGATGTGTTAGATAGCATCTGCTTCTAAGAAGGGCTTCAAAAATTAATCACAAACACTGACCAAGTAAGAATTTTCCAAACCAAAAAAATGTAGAAAATTCTATGTCATTCCATGAAGCCATGCCATGGATAGCAGAAGAAACCCAAGTAGGTCATGTTCTTATTTTATTATGGATTTATTTTTAAATCATATTATTATGCCTCATGCTTTCTTAATTGCTTCACTCAAAATCTAATGTAAGGTTCTGTACAAATTGCCACTTATAAGGATGTAGAAAAAGCTCAGATTTGTTAAAAAAAATAAAAGATTTGGATTTTACCTTCCAATTGATCTCTGATTTGGTACTTGTTTTTTGGTATATTTATAGATATCTGTGCCTCAATTTCTTCATCTTCAGAATAAAGACATATATGATTCATTACTTTCAATTTTAGTAACTATATGTTTATGTATTATAAAACTATATTATCTAGGTTTATATAATCTAGATAATTTAGAGGGCTCATTTTAGACATATCTTTCTTAATGAGAATTGTTTCTTTAAAAAAGCAAGAAGGGTGAAATGTGATACAAACTCTAGGTAAGCGTCCGGCTTTGACAGTGTGTGACCAGGGTGTCCACAGGCCTTCTGCCTCTGGGATCTGCTGCAGTGGTTCTTGAGTACTGACTGCCTGACTTTCAACTTTGTCCAGCTCCCTTAGAGTCTCTCAAAGCAGACACCACAGTGATCTGCCCAGTGATTATGATTTCCTGGATGCAGTCCAAGAATGAATCTTCTAAAGGTGTCCTTCAGATGATTCATATGGAGCCAGACTTGGGATGCTGTGAATTCATGTCAATCTTCTAGTTAGGACACCTCTGTGGGAGACATGTTTTATGAAATACTCTTTCATCTCTTCCATTAATATTGACTAGTTCAAAGTGTTTCTTATCTTCCATCACATATATGTCCACAGTTTTCTTAACCTTGATGGAGGCTTCATGGTGATTGTATCCGTTTTATAAAACACCATTTTAATGTATCTCTTTGGAGCAGACACCTATGCTAAACCCAGTTCTTTAGCCTGATGATATGGTTTAAAGAGGATTCAAGTGTTTGAACAGCAACTGATTTTGTATGTGTTTTTGGATGTCTCCTTAAAATCTTACAAAGTAATTCAGAAATGATTGTTTGCATGTGTATTACCAGTACCCTTATGCAGAAAGCCTTTTTCTGAAATAGAAAGCCCTTTTTTCTTCACATTTAGAATTGATGTACTATGCTCTGATTCTTTATTACTCAGCACTCTTATATTCAATAATCATGTTTCTGATAATATATCACAGGCTTTTACTCCTTGCAAGTGTCATTAGAGCTTATATTTAATGATAAAAAGCTAGTATTTTTAACCTCTATGACTATTTTACACTTTTCGATGAGAACATGTTGTCCTTGTGTACTTCATAAGAGGCAAGTCCATATTTTATTCCTACATTAGACTATGTATTTCTATCTCTTTCCCAAAATACAAATACTTTTAGTGCTAAAAATTTCTAGTCACAGCTTTCAGAAATTATTGTATAAATTGTTTAACAGTTGGTATTTTAAAAGGAAACTTTCATATTCTTACAGAGGACTAGGCAAGTTAAAGTTATTTTAAACCTTGGTGCACAAGGATCTAAGTATCCGCATCTTTTGGCTCAGGCCCATTCAGCTGTTGCATAGAGTTTGCCAACTAAGAGATGAAACTGTCGATTGGAAGAGTAAGCACAGTTAGCACACAAGAGTGCTATTACAACCCAGTTCCTGCTCCAGTAGAGTATGGGTGAATTTCATTATGAAACTACTCACACATTTTAAAACTAGAAACCTACTGTGGTGCCCTGGAACTGCTGAAGATAATTAAATGGTACAAGCAGAGGAAGAGAAAAATTTTTATTAATCAGTGTTGCTAAGAGTTTACGGAAATGGTAGAATTTGAAATCAGCTTGAAGGAATATTAGCACTTAGCCTTACACATAATCATCTAGGGTACTACACGCTCCACCAGATAGTCCTTCATTCAACTAATTAAATCTTAAAAACATAGAAGGAACTTACAGAAGAAAAGTTACTTTTTATATTATAACCTAGTTTTGCATTTGTCAAATTTATTCTATGTTATCAGTGTTGCTGGGTAAAATTTTGTTCCATTTTTAGTTCAAAGCTTCAGTAAAACTTTGTCTTCCCATCCTAAATTAGAAATATTTGTTCTAGTTTTTAGTATTATTTATCTTTTCTTGTTTAATCTACTTCCCTAAATTAAACCTTATGATTCTACACCTCCAGTGCAGGAAGTGGTAGTGATTACTGCCTGTCTTCTTAAATGTCTGTCTTAGAAGGTAAAAATTCAATAATTCAAGGAAGCAGTACATCTCCTTCAGGCAACTAGATTTGGGAAATCTAAGTAATTATTTTTAGGTAAAGAGACTTTTAAAGCAATAAAGCTGAAAATCTACCTTTATTCTCTGCCTTTTCTTACATCTATGTCACTTTTATCTGGGAGATAAAGAATATTATTTATTCAGCATCTTCAGAATTTTTAAGTGCATCCTTAAGAAGTCTCTGTTGCTATGTTTCATAGCTTCTTTAGGCCTCCTGGATCTTTCTTTCTTCTTTTATATTCTTCACCTTTCAATTCTCACACCAGGTACCAACTCCTATTTAAATCTTATACATTATTTGTCCTCCTGAATTCACCATCCATGCAGCAATCCTGAAATGCTAAGTAACAGTCAAATTGATTCATACATATATTAGGGTCCCTTATTGTCCTAATAATCTATGGGTGCCTTCACTGCACAGAATATATGCTACACAAATTCCTTGTTAATTTTAAAATATTTAATATAGAAATTTACAGAGTAATCAAAGACATATATTCTTATAACTTTAGACCTAGAATTTGCCAAAAAGTATATATACTAATATATGTATATTTATTTATATATTAGATGTTTATATATTATTAATACAGAATATTGTATATATTATATGTTTATAGTTTGTATTAATAGTATTTGTGCACTGAAACACATGAAAGATGAAATGACATTCTCTATATATTCCAATGCTTTTTTCTCAAACCCCAGGCGATGACTCTTAGCCTTGACTCTGAAGATCACTGACAGGCCTTCACAGATTTCTGTGACGGTGCCGTGGGGACTGTTCAGAAGTTGAAAAAGAGCATGAAAGAGAAAAGTGCCGATATTCCTCACTGCTGGCCATGCATACTTATTTACCTTGAGAAGTCTCCATCACTACCTTTTATTTACACTCAACTTCAGGAAATATTGTTTTGGAGCAGAGTTTTATTGGAAAATCGTGTGTTAAAATCAAGATAGGAGAAATTAAAAAATAAGTGATACAGCCATGGAATGATCTATGAAGGTCATGATAACATACAGATTTATAACAGATTTTTGTCCATTTTGCAACAAAGCACATCACTTTCTAGTTGCTTTGTAAGTATTTTCCATGATCAACTTATGTAAAGGTGCAGATTCTCTGTCCGTTGCTTTTTTTTCAATATATCACTCTTCCTTTGGACATAAGAAATATATTAAAAGCTACAGAATTGTTTTTAGGAATTTGTCTTAAGGCTTCAAAATGTACTTTGTTGGAAAAATTGGAGAGAAAATAGAGAAATTTGTTTGGAAAATGATGTCCTAAAGAAAATATACAACTTGAACATCTTAAATATTGACAAATGTGAATATATAAGAAACAATTTTAGTAACAAAATGTTGTAAACAATATCAATAAGTAAATAAACAATAGTCTGGTAAAGTTTTACAAAATAAACATTAAACAAAAAGCTATTTTTATCATGAAAAGCTCTAGTACAAATCTAAGCAAATATGACTACTACCTAAAATGGATAAAAGGACTTGCATACGTAAGCAATGAATAAAATAATAAATATAGTTAGTACATAAATAAAATAATCTGATGGAGTTTAAAACAAAGATACAATGTTCCCTCAAATAGGCAAAAATTCTGGTTATATTTATTATTTGGAAACATATGGAACATTAACATATATATATGCTTATAGTAGAGGTATAATTTGAGAGGATTTAAAGACACAGTTTGAAAATGTAAAAATAATGAAGTATATATATCCCTTTACTCATGTATTTCTACCAATTAATACTGCAAAAATTATGCCTTTGCCTAAAGCTATTTTATAAAACACTATCAGTGGAAAACTGGCAAATATATAGAGCAAAAATATATTATGATACATATATGCAATAGTACACCAATTTAATAAATAATATCTGATTGTTTCATGAACTAAAAATATCTAGTGAACAAAGCAGGCATTGTGGTAAGATGTGGGTACACCTCTCCATAACAAAGCAAGTTCAAAATAACACAGTTTTTTAACAATCAGTGTGTGTGTGTGTGTGTGTGTGTGTGTGCATTCACGTACCTATGGAGATGAAAGTGGAATGATTCAGAACAGAGAGAAACTCTTGCTTTCTGTTTTCTTTCAGTTTGAATTAAAGATTCATTACAAAAGATGACTTCTCTTGGGGCTGGGGATTTAGCTCAGTGGCATAAGCGCCTGCCTTGCAAGCACATGGTTGTGAGTTCGATCCCTGGTACCCATAAAAGAAAAAAGATGACTTTTCTCTTGCAGTTTATCTATCACACATCCACAGCAGATATATTTTTCTTGTTGCACACACAGACACTAAAGTTTAGACTTAGAGAATGATTATATGTAATCAAATAATTAATTTGGATTTAAATTTCTATGACATCACTAATAGTATTCATAATTGTAGTGAAAGATAAAATACTCTTTGAAACCTTCCTTTCCTTGATAAAATGTTTGGCCATCACTTTTTTGTGGCACACTGATCAACCAGGTAGGAAAATAGGCAAAAAAGAAAATGAAATAAACACTCTTCATACAATGCATTAAGCATATTACCTACATAGCTTCATTTAATATGCGTTTCATTACAGTGTGGGATTTTTATTTTCCTTTTGAGATAAAGCAGTTGACAAAAAGGCCAGGTAACCTATTCAGCTGGTAAATTCTGAAGCTTGAACTCGAAATTAGACTTATTCCAAAACCAGACATATTAGTCAATGTCTTGGGAGAAATAGCATATTCAAATTGGATACTCTGAGGGAGAATTTAAAGACAAGTTTATCAAGATTTGGGCATCATGCTGGGAAACCATAAATGACAATGCCTTTCCTAGGACTGCTAACTTCTGAGCCAGAAAAGTTTGCATGAGTGAGTAGCTGTGGGAATCTGGAACCTGAAAGTCTGTTCAAGGAGGCCAATAATGGAGTATGTGGCTTTCCCTCTAAAATGTTACCCTTCCCAGGACACACTATTTCTTGCCCAGAGAAACATAATTTTAGTCTGTTGAATAATACCTCTTACAGATAACTCTGACTTCTTAGAGAAACTTAGTTTATATTTATTTAGTACATCCCAATGTCCTAGTAATAAAAGAACTCAAATCACTATCCAGGGAGATCGCATGTCTTTGGAGGGTGAAAACACAAAAAGAAAAGATTAAAATATTGAGCATTCAAATTCTTGAGAATAGAAACAGGAACTTCTCATTGGTATCAATTTCAAATATATAAAAAATATAATTTTCAAAAAACATATTGTCATTTTATGAGAGTATAATTATCTAAACAAAGATGGACTAATTTAAAAGCTATGAAGAGAATGTCCTTACCTTTAAATTCTAAAATAATATATAGAGTGATTGATTTGCAAACTAGTTTACAACTACAAGCCAATACACCACAGAATATCAAATTAAAGTATTAAATCCTCCCTAAAATTTTCACATTGCACAGTAAATGTTCCTGAGTTTATTTTTAGTTTGAAAATTTTATTCAGCTCTCACGTAGACTTGCTAATCTCCCATATGTGGCAAATGAAAAATTCCACAGTGTCTTCAAGGGAGAGAATAGACAGGCATTCAGCATGAGTCTAATTATCAGAATGCACTTTGAGGGTAAATGTAGCAAGTGCAATATTGTGTTGAGATGGTGCATAGAATCACCATCCCCAAAGGCAACTAACAAAGCTTTATCCATAGAAATTCTAATCTAATCTGTCACTTAATAGCTGTGAGACTCTGAGCAAGTCACTTACCATTTTTAATTCAAATTTTCATTTCTGTAAAAACTGCAGTAATAACTAAAGATTATCAAGCACTGTGCAAAGGGTATGCATTGCACAATGCCAAAGGGAGCCAAGTGCATCCTGGCACACATTATATGCCAGTCCTGCTCTAAATGCTTTGTATAGTAATTCATTGACTCCTCCTAGTAATCTATAAGGTAAGTACTATTATTAATGTCACAGATGGAGCACTGAGATTCAGGGATGTTAAATGACTTTTAATATTGTGTCTGAAAAGTCATTATTCAGACAGAAGATCATTCCCCCTGCTTTGTTGGAAGTCACATTTTAAAAAAGTTAATTTTATATTTCAGTAGTATGCTTTTCAAATTGGGTGGTAAATCAGTTGTTGACAGAGCATTCTTCTAATTAGCTATTTTGATGCAAAAGGATCTCTACTGAGTGCTTCCATTTTTCTCAGGAGATTGACCATCTCATCTAGAAAGTATACCGGAAGTTAACTGTGAAATGTATCCTTATAGATAGTAAACTAGAAGCAGTCTACTCTAGCATTACTGTAATTTTATAAAAGTCAACTATGCTTATTCTCTCATTAATTTATTCTATTGTACCAGATAAGTCCATCATTCTGTTAAACATCATGCAAAATAATACATGATGAATGTTGAAAAATTGACATTTTTGTTTCTTTGTAAATAAATTATATTTTTTAACAATAAGTTGAATTGATTTTTAAAAATATGTTGAATTTTATAATGAATGAGGCAAAAATAAAAGTCTAGAAGAATAATCAATGACTCTAATCTGATCAAAAGAAAGAGAAATTAAATCACATTTAAATAATTTATGTTCCATCATGAAGTTGAAATTGAGAATTAGTATAGAAAGTCCATCTTCAATTGACTTGTTCAATTAACAAATTCTTGTTCAAATTTCATCAAAATTACTGAACTTTTCTTTTGTTATTATGCTCTGCTGTCATAGTTGATATATTGTGCTAATTTGAGAAGTTTAACTAAGAGACTTAGCAGCGAGCCAGGATCCTTACTTTGTAAGTATTCTCATCCTGTGCAAGAGGAGGACACAGAGATTTTGTGAGTCCTACACTAGCCCTGGAGGGGGAGCGGCCTATCTACAATGTAAGAAAGAAAAAGAAGCTTGCTTTTCCCTTTTTTGTTCTGGCTGCTTTTGCTGTCTGCTCCCTTGAAGAGTTGCCCCAGTGCCATGACACCCTGCCTTGGAGCCAATTGAGCTAAATAACACGCAGTGAGCTAAATAAACTTTTCTTTCCATCATTTTGGGTGTTGGGTGTTTTGTCCCAGCAAAGAGAGCAAAGTACCCAAGACAGAATTTGCTCTGGTTGTACCTGACCATGTGGTTCAAGTGCCTTTGGGAATGGCTTATGGGAAGAGGTTGGATTCAGAGATGTTGCCTGAAAGAGTGGTGCTGGAACACCTTAGGCTGTCCTGCATGGGGGATTCAGAGCTCTGGAGACCAGAATGCTGATAAAAAGCCTGTCAGTAAAGACCAGGCTTAGGTGGCCCCTGCTGAGAAGAAGGAGTGCATTGGTTTTTAGACTCCAATTGATGTATGCTATGGCTTGGCAGAAAGTTTGTCTGCCAGAGACCTTGCCTGAGACTGAGATTAAGGGTGGCAGACTGATTGCTCTGGCAGAAGTTTCAAGGCAGTTGAATGTTGAGATTGTGGCATGGCTATTGTTGGGAGCTTTTAGTCAGATTTATGTTGCAAATCAAGAACAAAAATCCCAGTAGAATGATTTAAAATGTGAGTTTGGCCAGAAAGCTGTAAACTGTAAAGGTAGAAATGAGATATCAGTTGCTGAGAAGGAAAAGAAAAATCACAGGGAGAGGCAGCAGGTACCACGCTTTGCAGCTTTAGAACTGCAAAAGTGAAAGACTTTGCAGGAAAAAGCTATAGAGAGCCATGTTCCAGAATGGCAGTGGAGGCTACACAAGGTTCCAAAATGGCAGTGGCCATAACAGGTTCCAGAATGGTGGCAGCATAGAGAATCTGTTCCTTATAATCAAGTTCAAATGCCCAGAGATCTAGGCACTAGACCCCAGGCAGTATCCACATGGTGCTGGTTTTAGGCACATGGAGGATGCATGAGTTCTGAGGTTAAGGCAGCTTCCACCTCAGTTGCAGAGGATCTGGGAGGCCAGGTAGTGTACCCCTGAGAGGACAGTGTGTAAAGCCAAAGGTGCAATGAAGAATCCAGAGGTTTGAAAAAGCCAGGAGCCTGGATCATCTAAAGAAAGCTATAAGGATTGGGCAGAGTGGGCCTAAGAGAGAAGCCATGGGAGCTAAAACCCCTGGAAGTGCTGTGGGATGGAGTCACTCAAGCCTTTTGGAGCTGACAACCAGATTGCTTCAGATGCTGAGTGTGGTGGAACTATGGGACTTAATGTTTGTCCTGCTCTAGTTTACGCTTGTTTAGTTCCAATCCTTTGTATTCTCCTATTTGTACTCTTTTAAATGGTAATGTTTATCTTGTGCCATTAAATGTTGGGAGTGTTTAACTTTGTTTTCATTTGTGCAGGGGGTTACAGCTATGGGTTTGCCTTAGATCTTATAGAAGACTTTGGATTTGAGCTTTTCAGCAATGCTGACACTGTTAGGACTTTGGCAACTCTTGCAGATGGACTAAATGCCTTTTGCATAAAAGGATGTGCATGAGTCTTTGAGGGAGGGGCCAGGGACAAAATGTGATGTTTCTAATGTAATACCATGTCGATAGACTTAATGAAGTACAATATGAATTTCAAGGGAGACTTTTATGCAATCTGTAAAACTTTCTGTCATTGATCCATAGCTTCAGTGATACATTTACTACTATGAAAAAGTTTGGTGAAGTTACTCTGATATTTGTTTTGGAAATCACTTTTGAAGACATAAAAAAGCTACATTTAAATTATATTAGGGGCATTCAAATTTTTTTATCTTAAAGATATGTACAAATCCAGAAACCACTTTTCATATTCATGATTTACAAATCTAAATGCAGATAATTAGATCTGGCTCTAAATGCACAGACAACCAGTAAGTGAAAATCTACTGCACCTTCTATAAAACATTTCAAGAGGGATTTATCATGATTTTTTCATGGAAAATTCTATTTTCTACATATAAAACATGTCAAGGTAAATATTTTGCAGAGACAACATTTACTTAATGTGATAGATTAAAACACAACACATTTTCTTACGTTACTCCAACTAATCAATTTTCTTATTATTAAATATATTCAATCTTTATTCTATCTTAGAAAAAAAATCCATTTCAAGTGTACATTGAGATTTTTCTTTAAACATATCTTCAGTTTATGAAGATATTAACCAGTGACATGTCCTACATAGTCCTTGTCATATTTAGAGCTTTTGCTGATATATATTAAAGAAATATTCTTTTTTTCACAGCTTAGACACTTTTGCTCATCTTTAAGTCACACTTTAAGGCCAGAAGGCTGCTGTAGACCATGTTCCAACAGGCTTTCACACTGAGCATCGAGAAATTACATATCCTTAGCTATTAGGAATAGCAACTATTTCTCTATGACTAAATGTTTCTTATATTATAATTTTTGAAAGCTTTGATTTAAATATAAATTAAACACAAAAAGATGCATCTTTGATTCTATAGCTATGCATTTGCTTTTTCAGCAAAATATTGTCACAAAACTATAGTGTGTGTCCTGATCTGAATACGAAAGATGTATTGTGTGTAATCAATGGGAATCACATGGCGATTTAGGCTTAATATTGGTTGAAAGTAACAAAATACAATTTTGACTTACACAGAAATATTACATATTGGAGAATCAGGCTCAGGAATAAAATGGGGTGTTAAGGCATGTGATACATATTCAGGATTGCCATAAAAAGTTGATTATGATTCATATACATAATATTGCTATTTGCACTATATTTTAATTTTACCAGTCTTGCCTGACATGAAATGCAACCAACACCATAATAACATTTTAAATTTGTATTTAGTTTCATTCTACTTTCTATTTTTATAAGAAGGGATTTGATTTGCAAAATGGAATTCATTTATTTGCTTTTATTAATTGGAAAGTATGAATTGGAAAGGAATATGTGACCAACATAGACTTTGTCTCCAACCAACATTTATGGAATAGAAGACACTTTGCCAATAAGAAGGATATTTGTATGCTTAAAGAACGTTTACTAGTAAGTAGGCCTCATTTTTTGCAAATTTTGGTGTGGTAGGAAAGTCACCAACATATCATAAAAACTAAAAAGTGAAATATTTCCACATTCAAATTTGTTTCTTACTTTTAAATTTGGAAGAGCTATACATGTAAATTTCACAAATCTCTCTTTGTTTGTTTATTTGTTTGTTGTTTGGTTGTTTTTTTCTGGCAAGGGTCTAGACATGAAGTTTAATGCATAAAAATAAAGGCTATGACCAGATTAAAAGAACATGAAAATTAAAAAAACATGAAACAAAACACTTAATAGAAAAGCAGAAGAAAGAAAGTTATTAAATATTATTTTCTCCTTGAAAAAAAAAGGAAAAATGCCAGATTGCAACTTGGGTCGACTAGAAATGTCCAGAAACCCTAAATTTGTGGATAGATACAAAATTCTCCCTTTTGTTTCTCCTTTCAAAGTTTTGAAATCCCCCCTCCATGTTATATTGGGGAGTCAAACCCAGAGGCATTCCGAGGTGTATCCACGGCTATTTTTCATTTTGTAACAGGGTCTCATTAAGTTGCCCAGACATGACATGTACGTGGGATCCCCTTGCTGCAGTCTTTCTTAGTCCTCAGGTTACAGAGGTGAATCAAAACTAGTCTCTAAAGAAAAAATAATATTATATAATATAATATATGTTGTTTAACACCTCTGACAGTAGCAAAAAGATATAGGACAGTAGTATTATTGAATATTATTGAAATGGAATATTACTGAAAAGTATTTATATTTTTGACAAAGTGGCACAGTATTAATATAAACATATTGTGATTATTTAAGGATACATATTTTAATTTATAAATCAACCATTAAATGTAATGGAGAAGTACATTTAAATAGCAAATAAAGAAAAATGGAAAAAATCCAAGTTTGTCATTCATTTTTATAGCTGTTATTCTGTTGAGTAAACAAGTCTTTCTATATCACAGTTTTCCATGGGGAAGCATATACATGGAGCCTGAAGCAGCCCTACTTGTTCTTCTGAATGTATCAGATTGCATGAAAAGACCACCCCCTAATTCTATGCAGTTTCTCTAGATGGCCTTGTGGGCCACTAAAAAGGACAAAAGTGCTTGGCCATAGCATAAGTATCATGCAACTGCTTATTCTGTGTAGTAAGGAAACCGGCTTGCTTCCTGCATGTTAAAATGTAGTTGATTCTTTAGCTTGGATTCTTTAGCATTTTTTAAAGATCTGGTTTGTGACTTTTTTTAAAAGTGTGGTTTAAAAGATCAGGGTTGTAAAAATCATAACCATAATGAAGAATCAAAAGTAATAGAAAACTCATTTTAACTCAAGAATAAGGAATAGTCTGAAAGTTGCCTCTATTTCTGAAGGAAGAAATGCGCTTCTATGAAATTGTTAAAAGAAGGAAAAGAATGAAAGACAAAGGGAGAAGAAAAACAAAAATGATGTAAGAAACATGGAGAATGAACAGGAGGAGAAGAGAAACATCTTTATATTTTATTTAAACTCTTGAAATAATAAATTATTACTGTATAGAATGAATAGGTGAAAGAATAAGTGTAATAAAGTTGCTAATAGATGAATCACAGAATAATTAAAATAGATGATTATGTTTGATTTTCTTTTTCTGTAGTACTAGAAATTGAACACAGGACCTCACATTTGCCAAGAAGGTGATGTGCTGCTGAGCTATATCTTTGGCCTAAATTAGAAATAAGATCTTGTGCTAATTAATTAGTAACTGTATGTATTTCATAAATTAGTTACTTTGACATAGGCATGAAATGTAATTTATATTGGAGGATTCTCTTCAGGATACTGGGCTTTCCAAACAGACTGGACAAACTACAAGAAATAGCAGTAGAAAATCAGTTTTACTTTAGGCTGAGAAAACACATTGGGTGAACTAAAGATAATATAGACTCATCAGGAGAATATAGATGCTGACAAAAGATTTCTGCTTACTGTGGTAAAAATCTTTGGAAATACAAGGTCAGAAATTACAGTGCCCCTGTAAGAAAATAAATTCTCAATTAAAAGAACCCATTTAATAAGAAGAGATTAGCAGCTATTGTTTGATGAAACTCATCAAAAAACTACAAGGTCTTAATGGAGAAAGATTAATTATCTGTTTATAAACCGAGTGAGTATCTGGTGGTATAATGGTGAGGCCTTCCCAATATACTCTTATTAATGATAAAACTCTGAAGGAATAGTTCACTGAATATTATCTAATTAATCTGTACCATGCTCTGCGAAGTTTAATTTAGATAAGATTTTCATTTCAGAGTGAGAAATTGCAGTACAGAATATAATTGATAGTCTTCTGCCATCAATTAGAGCTCAGTGAAAACATGAATCTAACCAATACCTTCTCAGGGATAGTCTTGGCCAAAGCAACATGAGCTATTATCTATCCCTGGTGTCTGGGGACCATTGAGGAACACTGCAAATATTTCCTATTGAAAATGCTCAAAGTGGTCATGATACATTCTTTTGGGTCAGCATGACTCTTGATGATTAAATGAGACTAATGTAAGCATTTCCTACAAAGTTAAGGTACTACTAAATGTTTGTTAGTTACAGCAGACAGACTTCCTCTTTGTTATTTTACAAGGCTAGAAAAATGGAGACATTAGGTTAAGAATATATATTTAGATGTATTAGAAAGACATGTGTGTAGCTTCTCAATGGACCATCATAAGGGCACTAAGTCATTACTCAGAAATGAAGTAAAGAATTAAAAGTTGCAAATGACACAGTTATGTAAAAAAATATGGTGATCAAAAGTACATAAAATTTCAACAATGTGTAGCTCCTCTTATGATGTGTATTTTTAATCAAGAGTTATTTTATTATTGTCTTATTTATTTGTTTTTACACTGGATTGTTATTTCTAATATTTTTTTTAATTTTTTCTGATTAAGCATTGGGCTAATATAAAGGGTTTTGTACTTAAGAACTTGAACACTCCAAAGTCCTCTGTGGTTTATCTTTATACCTTTGCCCCAGAACAATGATAAATATGATCAAATAATTTTAATTGTCCTACAAAAGGGTAAATATATTCAATTTTCTTCAGGACAGGATAATCTTTGCCTCATGTTCAATTCATAAAATAATAAAAGTATAGAAATGTTCAGAGACCCTACTGACAGTTACAGTACTAAGTGAACATTCACGTATTCATTGAACAAAGTTGAATACATGTAGCTAGTTAGTATATGCGTCATTAGATGCTACATACTGAGGGACCAGACAGCGACTTTCACACTAAAACTCTCCATAAATATTTTCTAGCTAAGTGAATATTTTAAAACATTGCCTCAATAATCTGCTATATGATCTCAAGAGTTTCAATTTATTTGTTTTATCATGTGTTGTAAAAGCAAAATACTTGCCTTCCCTCCCTCACAATATTTTTGTGATAATCAAGTGGTATAGGAAACATTTACATTTTCACACAAAAGGTAATATTTGTATATATTATTTCATTCAAATACATCTGCCATCCTATTTCAGGTTGTCATTAAAATATAGAAGATAGCCTGGAAAGCTCTAGGTCATGACTTTGATACCTGGAATCTTGCAAATTTTTTTCCTTTGTATTCCTTCAAATTTCAGTTTATTTGGAGCATTCAACAGCTCAAGAAGAACTTCTAAAATTGTAGGTAAGTTTTGCATTCCATTCCTACAAATGTTCCTTCTCTCTGAATGGCCTGACAAAAAAAAATCTCCTCAGTCTTGTATGTTCCAAACTGTTACCAACTAGATAGATACTTTCCATACCTCATGGGCTAGGTAGTTACAGGCTACTACATTAAATATCATAGATTAAAAATTTCCAGTGAGCATTGTTGATCTACATTGTGCAGTATCAGTTGTGGAAGATTAAAGTAAGAAAATTGGTGATAGTTTTAGATGAGAAAAATAAAGAAGTTTTGTTTTTGGTATAATAAATATACTTTCTCCAAATTCATGTAATTATTGACTACTATAACTGACTCTCTGTAATCATAAAATGAAAAATATGGCACAAACATTTATCCAAATCTGTCTGCATTCTTCCAGTAGCATAATTCATCTGTTCTTAAATTTAATTTCCAATGAGGTTTATTTGGTATTTTTATATATTATGAAAAACAAAGTGTAGTTTTCCTATATTGTGTTGGAAGCTATGTTGATTTCAATTATATCCATTGATCCACTGTCAAAAACTTTGTGAATATGCAAAGAAATTCTTATTCCACTTTCAGATGAGAGCAGTTCAAGGTAACCTGACGATACCATCTATTTTTTCAAAGATAAATATAATCAGCATTATAAAGATAGCAATATGCAGTGCATTAATATTGTTATATTCATATTAGCCTTAGATGAAACTGTTAAATTTTCATTTCTATTTTTTCTTATTCTCTTTTTAATAATCATCAATATTTTCAACCATCCCTTTCTTTCCAAGTCTTACTTTTGAGGAGGTTCGTGTTAGTTGAATTTGGGAATCATTTCTCCCCCACTGTTCACTTACCACAGCATAAATTCCAGCTGAGTTATTCATTGTAATAAATTTTGAGCAACTATAGGAAACAAAATCAATAATTTTAATCTTTTTGGCCAACCAAGACTATATCAAGAAAATTATTAATAATAATCAGGTAATTAGGGCTGGGGATGTAGTTCAGTGATACAGTGTATGTTTAGCATGTATGAGGCACTAGTTTGATATCCAACATTCCAAAAAACAAAGAAAAAAGAGAGGAAAAAGAAAAAAAAAAGATAGTTGATGAAGCACTGTTTCTTTTTTTTAGATATTAGAACAATTTTACTATTACTAAATATCATTGTCATATGGTACAGG
Source organism: Dolichotis patagonum (assembly GCA_004027295.1). Lineage (NCBI taxonomy): Eukaryota > Metazoa > Chordata > Mammalia > Rodentia > Caviidae > Dolichotis > Dolichotis patagonum. The sequence continues at coordinate 31,854 of PVJX010005449.1, forward strand.
CTAATATAATCACAAGAGACATAAATCATTAAAGAAAAGATGACTATTTTATGTCAATAACATGAAAGATATCTTCTAGGTATTCAGAAAAAAGGAAAAAGGAAATATCACAAGGTAAATACATTATTTTAATATGCATAAACCATGAAAGATTAGCAGTCAGTAAATACAAACAACTCAAAGTATAAAAATAATTTTAAATGATGTAAACTGTTGAGTATGAAAGTCACCCAAAAGTTTTGAGTTCATGACTAAAAATTTCAAATTTTTCAGGACAATAAAATCTGATTAAATATTTTAGGAGCTATAATGAAAGGAGAAGGCAAAGTTTCTCTAATTTTTTTCAGTGAGTTTGTTAACAAAGTACAGGAATGTTATTGATTATTGATTTTAAGTTTGTATCTAGTTACCCACTGTATCTGTTTATTAAGTCTAGAAGTCTTTTGGTGGAATTTTTGGGATCTTATATCTAGAGTATCATGTTATTTGCAAGTAATGATAGTTCAACTTCCTTTCCTATCTTTATTCCTTTTATTTCTCTTGTCTAATGGCTCTAGAAAATGTTTCCAGAACTGTTTTGAATAGGAGTGGTTTAGTGGACAGCCTTGTCTTGCTCCTGATTTTAGAGTGAAAACTTTCAGCTTTTGTCCATTTAGTATGATGTTGGCTGTTGATTTATTATAGATGGCTTTTATCAGATTGAGCTAATGATCATCTATTCCTACTTTCTGTAAGATTTTTTTTCATGAATGAGTGTTGGACTTTATCGAAAACTTTTTCTGCATGTATTGGGCTTTCATGAACGCTTTTTATGCATCTTCATGTGGTTTTTTTCTTTGGCTCTATTGATATGATGTATTAAATTTATTGATTTGCATATGTTGAACCATCCCTGCATTCCTAGGATGAATCCCAATTGGTCATGGTGTATTATCTTCTTGATAATTTGCTGCATTCTGTTTGCTAGTGTCTTTTTTTAAATTTTATTTTAAAGAGAATAAAACAAAAGAGGGCAGTACAGAGCAGATCAGAACAGGACAACATAGGCAACACAGTACTTTGCATTAAGACAACCAGGCATTAACAGTAGCTATCACAATATCTCTTTCTCTGCTATAGTTAAGCATAGTTTCAAATACAATAATATCAAACATAACAAAATAGTATAAAACCGTTCAAAGAGTGAAAGAATTACAGGGCATTCTGAGCTGAATAGCAGAGAATGATCAATGGGTCCTATAATATCTCATTTTTGATAAAAAATTTTGTTTATACTATCACACATATTCAAATCCCAATCAGACACAATGTGATACATAGAACCAATGGTAGTAGAAGAATAGAAGCATGGTAGGACTTCTAAGAAGGATAATATTAAATCAGCAATAGCTGTCATAATGTTTTGTTTTCTTCAAAACAGCTGTTCATACCATCATGCATGATATAGTCAAACAAAACAGAATAAAACCATTCCAACTGATGAATGAAAATATTGAAAGGCTTCAAAGCTATGAGATGGGGACTCATGCTTACCATAAAATCTTATATAGTCTTATTAACTCTCATACTAGGGAGACTATATGGTATTTACACATGTGGGTCTGGTTTATTTCACTTATGAGTATGGCCTCAAGTCGTGTCCATTTATTTATAAATATCTCAATGTGGTCATTCTTTATAGCTGAGTAGTACTCCATTGTATAAAAATGCCACAACTTTTTTATCCATTCCTCAGTTGATGGGCACTTAGGTTGTTCCCAAGATCTGGGTATTACAAATTGTGCTGCTATAAACATGGGTTCACATATATCACTGTGGTATGATGTTTTCAGATCTTCTGGGAATATGCCTAGAAGTGGGATAGCTGGGTCAAATGGGACTTCCAAATCCAGCTTTTTGAGGAATCTCCATCTTATTGAGGATTTTTGCGTCTATGTTCATTAGGGAGACTGACCTATAGTTCTCTTTTTTTGTTTGGATCTTTCACTGGTTTGGTGTTAGGGTAATACTTGCCTCCAGGAATGAATTTGGAGTATTGCTTCCCTTTCAATTGCATTAAAGAGTCTGAGAAGTATTGATGTTAAATCTCCAAATTTCTTGTAGAATTCAGCAGTGAATCCATCAGGACCTGCACTTTTCCTGATTGGTAAATTTTTAATTAAATTTTCAAGTTAACTAATTGATAATAGGCTATGCAGAATTTTTATATCTTCTTGATTCAGCTTTGGTAATTCATATTTTCTGGGTGGCCATTTCTTCTTTGTTTTTCACCCTATAAGAGTAAAGATGTTTCAAGTAGGCCCTGATGATCTTCTGAATTTCCTTCACAGTTCTTGTAATGTTGCTTCTAAAATTGTGACATTCATCTGTAGTAGTAGTGACCTAAGTTGAGTCTAATGAGCATAAATTCCAAATAAAGACAGAATAGTTCTCTTTTCAACTATATTTTTTATGAACATTGCCCAAATCATATTAACTTTCATCTTAATTTCATCCTATAGTTATTCCATGCTGTGTGTGTATTCACTGAAATAAACTGATTAATTTTTGCAGATAACATTGTTAAGCACTGAATTCAGTCTATACTTAGCCTTCAGTTCTACCACCTCTCTTCTCATACCTCATGGAACAATGCTGTCCTTATTGTTATGGTTAATATCTAAAATGTCCCCATAAAATCTCATATGTTAAGAGGAGATTGGATCATGGGAGTAATACATTCATCAGTTGATAAGTTTAATGATGAATTTATAACAGAATGTGCCATTAAGAGATAGGACCTGTTTGGAAGGGGTGGGTCACTAGGATCATTACCTGAAATGGTGTACTTTTGTCCCTGGCTCCTACCTGCTCTCTCTCAGCTTCCTGACTGACACAGGCTGAGTAATGTTCCTTTGCAGTGTGCTTCCACCACACTATTCCTCTCATGGACTGAACTCTCTGAAACTATAGGACAAAATAAACCTTTCCTCCTTAAGTTATAAATGTTACATGTTTTGCCCCAGCAATTGAAATGCTGACTACTGTACTTGGTTCCCCCTGACAAACATCTTTAGGTTGCTCTCACACACTAAACCGTTCATTTTCCTGGTAGAAGATTCTTCTTTAGGTTTGTTTCATTTCAGAAAAATTCAATGGGGACAGCACGTGGTCTAAGAGAAGTGAGACCATGTATATAAGTAAGTGTGTGGTAGTGACTCAGCTTGCTTTCTTTGTAATTCTAAGACACAGGGAACCTCTCCTCTTCCTACTTAATGTGAGTACTTATGTGATCATGAGGAATAAACTTCATTCATTGTATTATCATGAAGGAAACACAGAATAGAAAGAATTAGCAAGAAGCAGAGCTCTGAACTCTCATTAAATTATATGCAAAGTTTATCTTGTCATTGGACCTTTTAAGTAAATGAAAAAACTCTTTTCACCATTATAAAGAATGGAGTTGAGTTTCATTTTGATTATGAACAAAAACATCCTATCTAATAACAGAATTCAATTCAATAACAAGTAATTTTACATATCACAGACCTTAATAGAAAGAGTTGCAAATAAGAAGGGACAATAAAGTGAATATCCTAGGTTTAAAATATTGGTAATATTTGTCCTTTTTTTTCTCAAATTACAATTTATCATTCTTGATTACTAGAGCTTATGCTGAAATGGCTACAACACCCAGATACTTGGCAGGAGAATGTCTGTGTGTTCCATTCTACAGTTTCCTTCTTGGAGTCTTGTGGTGATCAGTCTGGGAATGAATGCTTACAGAAAAGTTAGCCATCTGACAATCAGAAAGAGAAGGAAGCTTTGCTAAAAGCCCTTTTTGATTATGATCAATAGTCCAAAGAGACTTCCAGTTGCAGTGTACATATGCTAATCATTCACCCCTTTTGATGTGAAAGCGTGTCATGATGCTTTGAGGAGATGAATTTGGGTTCAGCCCAAAGGAGAGATTACCCTTACCTCACTTATGATGTGTCTTTTTTTATTTTAAAGAGAATAAAACAAAAGAGGGCAGCACAAAGCAGATCAGAATAGAACAACATAAACAACACAACACTTTACAATAAGACAACCGGACATTAACAGTAGCTATCAAACTGTATCTTTCTCTGCTATAGTTGAGCATAGTTTCAAATACAATAATATCAAACATAACACAATAGTAGAAAACTATTCAAGAGAGTCAAAGAATTACAGGACATTCTGAACCAAATAACTATGATCAATGGCTCATATAATATCTCATTATCAATAAAAAGATTTGTTTATTCTATCACATATATTAAAATCCCAATAAGACACAACATGATAGAACTGATGGTAATAGCAGAGGAGAAGCATGGTAGGATGATGTGTCTTTAAGCTGCCCAAGTATCAGAAGTCCACCTGAGCCTAGACACGAGGCAGTGTGCCTAAGGCTAGTGAGATCACCTACAGACAAAATTCCCAAGGTTGTGCCCTATGCTCAGATTGTAAGAAAAATTTCTGGCATTCATTGTAACACATAAATGGAAACAGACCAGAGAACCATGTGTTTTAAAGGAGTAGCTTATTAGGAAGCCTCAACCTGATTTTGATCACCCCATTTTTGCTCAAATCACACTGACACCTTAGACTCTCTTTTTCAGCAACAGAAAGCATGCAGAAGCCACTACACTCAAATTTTCTATTACTCATCTATAGTCAAACTTTTCATCAGTTTCAACTAACAGATACAGCTTGCTCACGTCATTTTGAATCATTATTCATGACCAATATTTAAACATTTCCTTCTCCTTGCATTTTCCTTGTGAATTTGTTTCTGAAAAGCCAGTAAATTTCCTTTACAGTGCAAAACAACTATCAAATGGCAAAAGGATTATCAATTCACATAACTCAGCCAGGCTGAACTTTTATTCAGTGATTAGTGCTGGGACATAGAGTTTAAAGGATAATGTGTATTTAACTTGCAGCAACAGAAACTAAGGACAAATCGCTTACTAGGTTATCAGATTGAAGGTGCAGGGTACAGCACAAGCGCATTCGTTGTGGTGTTTGCAAGAGAACTGTATATTCGCTCTCAGATGTTCTGCATGAGCAACTCCTACAAGTCTAGGACAAAAGGAATACCTGTGCCTTGAGTCACACCTATTTCTGTCTTCTGTAAACTATACCCTTTGAAGCCCTCCTCCCTGATGGATCATTACTTGTGATAATCTCCAAAGATGAAGCATTTTGTCATCATAAAATACTACTATGTGAAAAGTCTTTTGGCAGCGAACAAATACAGAACCAAGTATCATGGGAAAATTACCGAATAACCTTGAAGAGCAGAAACACGAATTAAACTAAGCATGTTGTATTTAGGAATTCAAATGTGACTCTAAAAAGGCCTATACCATAGCAGTAAACTGTGGCAGTAAAGTAAATCGACAATATCCAATTAAAGTCATATATTGCCTTTGAAACTAAATGGTGAGCAGTGGTAAAAAGCATTTCTTTAAATTATAGCATGTTGCTACAAAGCACTGCCTTTAATACATTATTTAAGAAAAACATAAAAAATATGATGGACTCCTTGGCAATAACAAGAAAATTATTTTGATTTATCTTTGTCATCAAAAGACACAATTAGATCTTCTTTTATTTCTTCATTTAAAATTTCACTTGAGAGACACATGGTGCAGGGAAATGTCTGCATTTTATTTTTCAAAAGTGATCATAGCAATGTCCCACACAGATTACCAGAAGAGCCAGAAATTGACTCCAAGATTAAAATTTGTTTCCATTGACAGTGTTAAATGTGCTGTGAGATACAGCAAAGACACACACACACACACACACACACACACACGAACACACTAATTTGAAGATTTTGCACTACACACATGTGAATACGTTAACTGAGAAGTATCAAGTTACATGTGGAAACCGGCATCTACTAATACTCTCAGAAGATCTGGGAATGAGTGTGGCCTCTAAATATCACACTTGACTTGAATTTTACACACTCACCAATAAAGATCAGAGATGGTATCAGGACATGAGGAACAGTGGACTCAGCGCTACTAGAAATGTAAAACATCTAATTATGAAAGAATTCTCAAAACTTTAAGCTCATACAAATAAACTAGCTAAAATCTTTGTTCAACCAGGCCAAGGGAAATATTATCCACCTAAGTGGGAATGAGGGTCCTGAATTTATCAGAAGTGGGAAATCTGCAGCAGATCTTCTTTGTAGTGAAAGTTTCCTGGAAATTATTTAATAATTTAAGATTATTTTTCCAAATTTCTTGACAAACTGTTGAAGATATTCAAGGATATCAGTGGTGAGACACCATTCCCTTTTCAGAGAAAGGAAATAGGGATTTAGATACACATATTCTGACAATTAATTTTATGTGTCAACTTGATTTGGACACATAGTATCCAGATAATTGATCAAACATTATTTTGGGTGTTTCTATGATGATGACTTTTGGTAAAATAAACACTTAAATCTCTAGACTAAGCAAGAAAAAATTGCAGTACTATAATTTTTACTGATTGTGCTGAAGTTTTATGTTCTGTTATACATTACAGTATTGCATGTAAGAGTTATTCAAATAAAAGCAAAGTCATCAAGTTGGAGCTTCTTTTGACTGTTTCTTTATTGTGAATGTCGTAAAGTATATATTACATAGAATTCCTCAGTTAGCAACCAACTCACTTAAGGGAAGCAACTCAGTCATGAAATGAGAAGTTGTTTTTAAAGTTCTAATGTTGTAGAAGTTCTTCCCTAACTTTGTATTATTTTTACTGTTGCTGATACTACTACATAATGAATATTAAAATGGGAAGATTGAATGCGGTTGTGCTCTGCTGGCACTGGAAACATAAAATTACCAGACCTTTAATTATATGATATGGTAAAAGCTAACTAACCTCCTCAGGAAGATTTTTACCCAAACAAGAATATTACTGTCTGATTCTTAAATCCAATCTCCTTAGCAATATTTTTTTTTAAAAATTCAATTCTTGTAACTTTCAAACAGTCTAAAACCCTTGTAGCGTGATTAAGAATTCTAACAAACTTAGCAAAACAAGCCAGTGTTTGTGGAGTTTCCTTCCATTTTATTCTATGACTGTGTAGCTTTTTAAAAGGAAGAAGAAATTGTATGATGAAGAAACAGACATTGTGGATGGCCAATTTGAAAAAAAAAAAGCCTTTCAAATTAACACAATTGGTTTCACAAAATCAAGGAAAAGGTGGGTGGGAAAGTACAAGCAACTAAGAAAGCTGGGAAGCTAAGGCTTGTTTATGAGCAAGGCTTAATTTTCATAAGAGATTACTGTAGTCCAATCTGTTGTTTGTGCAAGACTAATATGACCTCTCACGACCCATGTGGATTTGGTGGGCTGCCAGTCAAAATGCTTTCCCTCGATGCAATGCTTATCCAGTAATGGACATAAGACTTCTGTACGCTTCCTTCCACATTACTTTATATTTAGGAGTAGGGTGACAGATACTCTTTTTCTTGTGCAGTGGAGAACATTCAGTTTAATTTTTCAGCTGTCAGTGGCCACACTACACCCACCTCATTCCTCATCCTGGCTAGAGAAAAGAAAATGGCCAACATGTAAACAAGAGTCTGAAAAAAACAAAACTATTGAAGTCCTTTGAGTCCTTCCTATCAGTTTCATCTCTGGACTTTACAGTAATCTTAATCAGTATCTTACCAGAAAAATAAAAAAAAAACAGCAACTATGTTGTTAGAAAAATGTATTATCTAAAAGTGTGTACTGCATTCATTTTTTAAACATAATTTTTAGGGCAAATGATACTGTGTCATTTTAAAACGTTATCTTAAAACGGGCAGGAAGACTTCAAGTTCATAGAAAAATGCCAATATTTCTACTTTTATAAGTGTAAAGATTCACGGAACAAAATATTTAGCAATGAAGTGCGATTCAATAGTTGAGATCTGGTTTATTACCAAAATAATTCTACAACAATTTCATAAAGGGGGTCAAGAATTTAGCTCAGTGTCATAAGTGCCTGCCTAGCAAGCACAAAGTTGTGAGTTTGATCCTTGGTACCAAAAAAAAAATTCATAAGGGAAATTTCATTGTAAATATGAAAATGATACTATGTAAAATCAGCAACCTCCATAAGCCTGAATTAGTTATTGAAGTTACTTTAATAACAATTTCAAAATTGAAACGATTGTCTTCTCTGATTGAGACAGAGGTCTCAAACTGTATTATTGACTAGTACACCTAAGTGGCAACTTGAGACATAAAAGTTACTTGGATGCACAGATGTAGATTCTGTATAATTCTAGGTTATTCAGAACAGGTAATATATATGCAAATCACAAGAAATATTCTGTCTTTTTTCATCCCTTACATTGTATGTAACTTGGAGTGTAACTGAATATGGATACTGCAATCAGTTGGAGGAACAGAAGGGAAGGAGCATAAGGGAGCGGAGGGGAAATCACTCTCGGGCATACTTGCCTGCACTTGAATAATGATAATAAAAATAAAGAGAATGAATGCACTCAGCAGTTAAAATGAAGCTAACAGTGTAGGATTCTACAATTTACATTCCTTCTTAAACAATCCTTGATAAAATAGGCAAATGCTATCCTCATTATCCAAAGGTTAAACTGAATCATGAAAAGTTTCTAACCTTTATCTTCAACTTCCTCTTATAAGTCTAATAAAATGAAGGCTTTCTTTTCTAATGATAAGATGTTTTATAGATAACTTGAAAGACCATTTCATCTTAATATATTGTCAGAACACTGATCAATATAAATCTAATAATCTTTTCCCAAAAACAAAACATTCACATCCATTATTTATCTTCCATATAGGCTGAGACATATTCCATTGGTTAAATTATCCAATTTATTTAACCTGAAAGGACTAGTTCTAAAACATGGAAGAATACCACTATAGTATGCTTCTTTGGGAAAAATAAGAGAGTTTTCTTCAAGTAGAAGGCAAAAAATTTTCAGCAGGTCATCTCCTGCTATGTGTGTTAGGTTACTTGTTTTGTTTGAGAAATACTCATTGTGTCTAGCTTCTGAGAAAACCTGACAGTCATAAAACCATGCCAGGAAAATGGAAGATTATTTATTAATTAGATTTTTCATCAACTTTAACAGAACTCATGCAATAATAATAGCAATACTAGCTATGGGGAAAGAAGCCATTGGGAAATTCCAAACATAATTGCTCCCAAGTTCATAAGCACCTAGTCACTATACATTTAATCAGTAACAGGGAGAGTTACTTTATGTTTGCCTGTTTCCTAGATGAATGAAAAACAAGTGAATCTAAATTGTATTTAGTTGTGAGTGTCAGTGATACTGAATGTAATCTATAAATATGAATTTTTTAATAAATTCTATCCATTTTCATACTACATTTATACTACATGCAATATTAGTCTGAGTGTGATATACAGATTTTGCAGAGATTAACTCACATTCACCATATGGTGATCTCACCGTCAGTGACACACGAGACTCAGAACCTATCATATGGAGAGAAGGCAAGCCTATATAAATAGTTCAAGTTTTCTCTTGACTGGAAAGAATGTATATCTTCATTGTGCTTATACTCAAACAAATTACCTCAAGTGTAATGGATTAAATTAACACAGAGGTACCCCTTTACAATTCTTAAACTGAGTATTTCCAAATTATTATCTTGGAATATTTGTGTTTCTGCCAGAGATTCTAGACTAAAATCTGTTTCCTCACCTTTTCTCTATTCTACAGGCCAACTGTATTATTTGGTTGATGGTCTCATCCTGCATCTTTAAGAATATAATTCCAACTTCTGGTTCCATTGTCTCATATTTCTCTTCAAATTTTGTTGCTGTTCCCTCCTTATGAGAAGTTGTGATTTCATTGTGCCGAACTAGATGATCCAGAGTAACTTTCCACTTTAAAATGTTCAACTTAATTACATCTGCAGAGGTCTTTTTATTACGACAGATAGATAATTTACTGCTTCTAGAGGCATCTTTGGGGAGAGCACAAGAGCACAAGTACCACATATGTCATGCTTACTGGGTAATTTTTACAGAAAAGTTTCTCAATAAACATATTCATATGTTTCAATGCTTAAACTACCCACTACAGAGTTAGGAGAAATAAGAAAGTGAGGGAAGAGAGAAAGAGAAGAAGGGGAAATAAGAAGGATTAAGCTATCTCATGTATAGGTAGCAAATACCCACCATGAATGCAAACATTATATGTTATAAACATGAGCTAAGAATAATAATATTAATAACAAGAATGTAGATGGGGAAAGGTAATTTAGAGATGAAGGTAGGGAGGTGGGTGGGAATGGAAAAGAAATTAAAACAAAAAGGAAATATATTATCTATATGCACCTACTCCCAAGATGAATGTAAACTCGGTGTACTGCAAACATGTGCTAATAACTTAAACATTAAATTTTAAAAAAACATATTTTCCAAAATGTCTATAAATCTCAATAATTATTTATACTTAACTGTCCTACTGTGAAAGCTACTATTAAATCAGGAATGTAAACTGATTTGCCAGAATGCTATTCTCTGCATTAAATTTTGCTTTTGAGTTTCACTTGCCTACCTTGTTGATAATTTGCATCCATTCTTCAAATCTGTACAAAGAATTCCTCACCAAGGAAAAAAATCACCATTTTAAAAAGAATGTTATCACAAAAATTCTTCTCAACAACAGTGTTCTTAGGTATATAGTTGGCAGGAGGAAGTTATCTATGTTGGGACATACAGATACAAATACTATTGTGAGTTATTCCTTCACAAAAAGATTTTTTTTAAGTGTCAAATAATGGGAACATTCAGTAAAATAGGGCGTGGTTAAAGTCTAGAGAAGAGAGAAATCTGTGGAGAGGTTCTTATTCCTGCTGCATGGCCGGATGTAGGCTCCTGCTGTGTGTCCTTCGGTTTGGGAACAGGGAGAAGATGTTCCTGTACCAGCCAACACAGCGAGGAGGACAGGATATAGGTGGGATAGGGACCACTAGGACAGAATCAGAAGGTTCAAAATAACGTTTGAAAGTAAGTTAGACAATGAATTTGGACTAGATTTAAAAGTTTCTTGAATGGGAAATACAAGCTTCTTCTTCTTTTTTTTTTTTTTTGATACTACCTTTTAGGGAATAGAAATAAAAAGAAACACAGGTTGTGAAAAACACAGTACCTAGAAGATAAGCCCTTTGGATTTTCCAAGTCGTGTGTATCTGTTTATTCCTTCTGTCTTAACAGCCTTTAAAATCTTCCCATCATATTTTCATACTGCTTTAAGATTACCTATATGTTCAAATGCTTTACAAAGCAGCACAAAATGAAAAGTTTTACTAAAGTGTTAAATATAAGCCAGGTATGGTGGCTCACACCTGTAATCCCAGCACTTGGGAAACCAAAGAAGGAGGATCACTGTGAACTCAAGGTCAGCCTGGGCTACAAGGTCAGTGAGATATTTTTTTCTCTAAGGAGTAATAATAGTTACAATAGAAATAGTATTAATTTTAAACATTTGTAACTATTTATTTATGTATTTTAGTTTTTGAGAATCTTTTGTAGTCCAGGCTGGTCCTGAACTCACCATATGGCTCAGGCTGACCTCTGCCTCACGACAATCCTCTTACCTCAGCCTTCCAAGTGTGGGGATTGCAGCTGTGCACCACCATGGCTAGCAGCAAAAGGTTACTTTTAAATCTAAAAACTGACTTGAGATTGCTTTTCTGCAATAACTGAATGCTAACTGAAAATAAAACAAGACTGACATCACTGTGAAGGGTTAAATTATGACCCTCCTTGGAAGATTTCATTTACTCTAGTCGCTTCATTCCTTTTAGATCTTTAACTATTGCTCAGAATCTCTCTCTTGAGCTCCGTGTCACCATATCTACAGCTCCATGTGACATCCTACAGAGGCATTATCTCCACATATCCAAACTGCATGAATTCTGGGCTCACACTGCTTGTACCTTCACTGATCCACTTTAACTTGTGACCTCGACCTCAGTTTACCTAATCTTAAAATGGCATTGCAATACTGTCAATCTTGTATTTTTCTCTTTTTTTCAATAATAATAATAATAAAAGTATTAAGTAGAAGATGAACTCTGACATATGCCTGATTGGCTCCATTAACATGTTGATAAAGATACATTTTAGAAACAATCACCTGTCTGTCCTAAGGAAAATGTGAACCAGTACATAAGAACACTACGGGAGATGGTGAGGAGAGTTCATTCTTTTTTTTCTTCTACTAGTACTAGTGTGAAAAATAATTTTGTCCCTAAATTTGAGGAAACAGACTTTAAAAAGACCAGGATAGATATGTCTTAATGAACCAGACTTTTACACTGAGTTCTTAGAATTTGACCAAATCATCTCATGAATTGATACCCCCACTCAAGACTATGTTAACATTGAATACAACATGCTTTAAACATCCTCAGTTCTCTATTTTATCTCATCTTCTTTCTATTAGAAAAGGTAATGAAGAATGAATTCTGTTATGTCCAGATACTAACAAATATTTTGGAATTTACATTCGCCAGTTTTAAGAAAACATTTGGGGTTTGAGTCTACAGATTTTTGTAGTGCTGTTCTTGAGGGAAACTTTGAAGTATTCCTTCATTAACAAAAGGAATGCGATCAGCTCATTAGAATGTAAATTGCATATGCACAAGGGTTTCTTGATAGTATTTTACTAGACCTTAATTTCATGCTTTCCTTAGTTTAAGAGTTTATCAGTCATCAACAACAGCTCAGGCATTTCCAATTAATCTACAAACAGATAAGAAAATACTAACAAGGTACAAGAGGCCGCATACAACTAGATTTTTGACACTACCTGAATTTTGATAGTACTGAAGTAGACATGATTTAAATCTCTGCATGGTAAAGAAATAATTTAAGATTATTCTCTCATTTTAGTTCCGCCTCCATCATCCCATAGCCCATGACCATCAGTCGGGGCCAGGATCTTAACCACATGCACTTGTGCATGGACTGCTTCCTCCTGGAACCGTACGAAGTTCCATCTTGTTTAGGGTACTTTGCCACTTCAAATTACTTTGTTTCTTTGCTTGTCTGTTTAAAGAAAATAATGAAGACTCTCCATGGTTGTTTCCAAAAGTACGTGTAGATGTGGATTCCAATCCTAGATCCTCGTCTCTTTAATATTTTGATTCTAGAAAAGGCATGACATACTTAACATTATCAGATGCATCAAACAGGAAAACACTTTTGAAAATAACTTGAGAACCACATAATGGCCAGGGTAAATGGTTCACATGTGCAATGGTGTTGGTAATGGCAAAGCATTTAATCCATTCCTAATGAGAGAGAAGAGGGGTGAGGAGGGGCATGGATGGGAGAAATAGTATGAGAGGAGCAAAGGCAAAACCTCTTTCTCATTAATTCCAAAAAAGGCTTTGTTTATTTTGGAGTTTAAAAAACAGAAGACAGACAGCTCAAGGCCTATGCTTCAGCTACCTTCTTTGTGAATTATGCTACGAAAGGATCTTTTCAGATAATGAAGATAATAAATGAGAAATGCTTTCTGGAAAAAAGAGTGCTTTCAATGAAATACATTGTTATTGCTAGTTATTATTCTTAAACATATAATTTTGTGAAAATCTTTATAAAAGCAACTTGATATAATATGTTAATCACTGCACATTCTATAAAGTATAAGGATTAGTCCTATAGTCCTACTGGTGCTGTACATTAGATCTTTAGCATTATCCATGTTGAATACCTGTAACACTGCATATCCCTTGAAAATATCTGCTCATTCTGTGGTCTTCTTACACCTTGTAACCACCATTCTACTCTGTACCTCGATGTGTTATATTTTATATAACACATATATTTCACATCATGCATGGCTTGTCTTTCTCTGTATGCTTGCTTTAACTTAGGGAATACCACCCAGTTTCATCTTATCTTATTTCAAATGCCAAGATGCCTTTCATGTTCTTTGAATAAGCTTTCAGCTCCTTTCTCTCTGTTCCCCTTTATGTAATTTCATTACGGATATGCTGATTCATCTGATGATATTTTCTATTTCCCTTAATCTACTTTTGTTAGTTTTCAGGTTTTCACTGGATTGTATGATTTTGAGTGATCCTTTGGGCTGGTCGATCTTATCTACTATCGTTTCTACTTGTTAAAAGTTTGAATTCAGTAATTATACTCATTAACTCTGGATTTTCATTTGGTCTTAGGTATACTCTGATCCCTTAAAAAAAATCTAGGACTTCCAGCAGGATTTACACTGTGAATAGATAAAAAGTTTATTTTTAAGAATGTGGTCTTTCATATATGATATATGAAGTGTATACATATAGTGGATATATATGTGAATTTATATATACATTATATATGTACATATGTAATTTATGTATGCATTTACACATATATGTTACTTTATTCTCAGCTTTTTGTATTGTACCCTGTACAGTATGTATATGTAAGAAATAACTTCTGGATAAATAGAGACATTTTATGTATCATATATTGAATTCTCAAAACAAATTTGAGGTCAGAGAGGTGACTTCTATTGAATGCAAGAGGAAACTAGAAGACCATCCATCAGTCACCGAAGGTTATACAACTAGTACAGTGAAGTGAACTTTACTTGAATTAAAGCATGGAGTATGATCCTAAGTTCTAATTTTTGTTTTACCTATGACTTCAAAGTTTCTGTAAGTTAAAATTTTCATTAAAATTTGAAAAATTTCAGTTCATTCATAAAGTAGTAATTATATTCACAGCCTTCATTTTTTCATAACATACACATAAATTATATCTACCAAAGCACAATGTCAAGAGCTTTCTGTTTTAGTTTGCTTTTATTCATATTATCAATCTTTCCTATTCAGTGCTGAGCAGTAAATGATTATGTTGTTAAAATTAAAACATAAATTTATCATTAACATTGGTTTTTAAACCATAAACCTAAATTCCATATTTTTTCAGAGACTTGACTTACAAACATTCTTTAACTTTCTCACTTGGGCAAAATCAACCTAAAGTATCAGATGAAACTAGTTACTTAATTACATCTGAAGGAAATTGTAATATTTAGTAATTTCATTGCATTGTTGATGAAAGGTCTTGCGCTATATCTATTTTTATCCTTAAGTAACTTTTATGCAGTATTGTTTTCTTTTGTGTCTTGATCATAGGAGAAAAAGTGAGTTCCTTTTGAGCAAGATAAAATGACTTGCTCAAAAGGAACAAGTACATAGTGGAGTCAAATTCTTCTGACATCAATTTGAACCTTTAACAAGACCATAAATCCACTCTCATGAGACCTCTGTTCAGGAAATTTTCTCTTAAAGGTCGCTAGAACTTTATGTATCCTCATTATAAGTAGTATCTATTTATCTGTGTTGAGGAGTCTTCTGTGATTCTGATGGACTTTCCTTTATAGGTGATTTGTCTTTTCTCTCTAACAGCTTTTAATATTCTGTTCTTACGTTGAATTTCTGATGTGTTGATTATTATATGTCTGGGTGTAGCTTTAGTTTGTTTATTTGGAGTTCTATATGCTTCACTTATCTATATGTCCATTTCCTTCCCCATGTTTAGGAAATTTTTAGCTATTACTTCTGTAAATAGTCTTTTCATATCATTTGTGTTGTCACCTTCTTTTTCATTTATACCTATCAATATTATGTTGTTTTTCTTTGCATCATCTTTCAACTGTTGAATTGTTATTTCCTGATTCCTTGTTTTTTTAAAAGATCTTTCCTTTCCTGTTTACTAGCTGCAATCTTGTCTTCAAGGTCTGAAAGTCTATCTTCACTTTCATTGAAGTGGTTTTACCAGCTTTGGATGGAGCTTTTGGTTTCTTGGATATCTCTTTGAATCTGTTTCAAGAATTCTGTTTCTTTCTTATATTTTTCATTCAAGATTTCCATCATTTTGCAGTGTTCCTCAATTTTTAACTATATCGTCTTTAGATATGTTAAGCATTTCTTTTATTACATTTATCATTTCTTCTTTTACCTGGGAGATCATTTCTGATCTGAGTTCCTTTATAGCTTCCTGGAATTGTTTCTTTACTTCAGTTGTTATCATTTCAGAAGTTTCAGGTATGTGGCTTACATTTTCTTCTATGTTTATGTCTCCTAGGCTTGTTTGGGATGGGTTGGAGGTTTTTGACTGCATTTTGCTCTTTTGTTTTGTCATCTTTTCTGCTTTCCTCTGGGAAAGCTGAATGCAAGGTCTCATATGATTCCTGGATTGATAATATCTGTTCATATTGCTGGGAGTTTTCTGAGTCAAGTGGAGGTCATTAGTCAGGCCTTACCAGGTTCCTAGTGACACATGTTAGGCTCTTCAAATGTGAGGCATACATCGGGTGGGCCTTGAGCACATCCCACATGGAACTCTGAAGCTCTCCAGCTGCTTCAGGTTGCTGGGCAAGACTCTACTAGGTTCTGAATGGCACACCAAGGCTGAACAGCTAGATGAAGTATATCATACAGGCCATCAGCTCATGCCGCATGGCACAACAAAGCTCCACAGCTGCTTGGGGTCACTGGGTAGGGCCCTATCAGGCTCTGAGCAACATGCAGAGGCTGCCTAGCTAGATGAAGATTGCTTGGCAGGCTTTAGGTTTATAATACAGAGTGGAGGTGGTTCCTTTTCTACTTAGGGTTGCTGGGTGGGGCCCAACCAGGCTCCAAGGGACCTACCTGAAGGTCTTCCAGTGATTTGTAGAATCTATTTATTAAACACATGCAATTGCTTATTGCAGACTCAGGAAGTTGTGCCATGGCAAAGTCTCTTTTGCTTCCCAGCACCTACTTTGAAATATACCCATTCCTCCATTTCTTCTCAGTATCATTTGGCTCAGTAGATGTTTGGAATGAATCTAGATGAAAAGAATACAGAATGCTTAGGAGAAGGCAGACAAAGAATGAGGGTTCTCTGATAGTTGCCACATTCTGTGAACAATCATGGAAACATTCCTTGCATTCATTCTCTAGCTAGTAGATAAGAAAGAAAAGGAAAGCATGAAGAAAGGGAGAGGGAACAGTAGTAAGCAGTAGGGTGTTTTTATCAAATGTTTCTGATTATAAAGCACTGATGTTCCAACCTATCATGTTATCCAAGGCCCACTATTTTCTAGTGGTTTGATTTGCAGACTATATGGTTTGATACATACATTTGATTTATGTTTTACTATCTAGGTGATGAATCAAGAGACTATCTTTTGCCTGAAGTTTTTACGATTACCTAAAAATTCACCTTGGAATAGCAAGACTTTTGTTCATCTTTTGTAATATCAATTTTGTGATATGTCCAGTCTATTAAAGTGAGGATGAAAAGAAGAGGAGAAACCGTGTGGTGTCTGGAGATGAAGTCCATTAGGCTGGCAGTAAAAACAGAAATCACAAAGATTGCCTTGTTTAAAGAATTTGCCTTGGAGGATAATGGCATTTTGCAGTCACTGTGGGATAAATTTCTTTGGAAAAAAATCTCTGCTGGTGAACAGTTCTCAAGGTGACCTGGTAGGTTTAGAATTTAAACGAAAAATGTCAACAGTATAATAAAGTGCTTAAGAGAAAAATTTTGATGCCTTCTGAGGAGAGAGCAGAGGGATTTACAAATGAATAAAGTTCTCCTTTTGATGTGTGACACATTTTCCCAAATAAATTATGTGCAATTACAATTCAGAACTAAGCACTACTGCATGGTAAATTTTCAACTCTCAAATCAGTGGCAATACCATCAATTGGATTCTTTTAATCCTGAAGCTGAGGAGATATCAGTATTTGTTAAACTCTCTTGCAAAAGAGATAATATTTTATCTTTTAATATGAGGGCTAGCAATATTGTAAGTAATCTATTGTTGAACTCAAACTAGCTGAAATCAGTTCATAAATACTGTTATAGGTTTCCACATGTGATTCCCAAGTAATGGAGTTGTATTGAATCACTACAAGCTTACAAGTATTGCTTCCCAATTTACAACAGAAAAATCTAAGGTTTAAAAAGCTTGTTTGTTTATGTTTCCCTACATGTTCACAAATTAAACCTACCTTTATCAACCCCAGCTAATGATTATGAGACACTGTCAAAACTATGAATTCTAGCTTCATCATTTTCAATTTTATTCTTGAGCCACTACCTTGCTTGCACCTTCACTTTGGAAAAGGATGTCCTTCTCATTTGGCCATGAGAGGAAAAAAAATATATAAGTATTAAGTAAGACAAAAATTATCTAGAAAAATCACTAAAATTTAAAATTAAGAATGTCCTGCAATCAAATGATAATGGAAACACAATATATCAGAATTTGTAGGACACAATGGAGGCAGTTATAAGAGGGAAGTTTCTGAATGTTTACATTAGAAAAACAGTGATCCCAAACAAATAACCTATGTTATATAATTCAGAGTACTAGAAAAATAAGAATACTCCAAACTTAAAACCATTGGCAAGAAAGAAATTCTAAAGATTGGAGTAGAACTTAATGAAAATGAACCTATAATCTTACAAAGAATCAAGAATCAAAGTGTCAGTTCTTTGAAATGATGAATAATACAGCCAAACTTTTCAAGGCAGAGAATCCCTACAATACAAATGAGGAAGGATCATAACAGACTCCACTGAAGTACAGATCTTCAGAAAATATTTTGATAATGTGTATTTCAATAAATTAGATAATCTGGAAGAAATAGATACATTCCTTGACACATATGACTTATAAAATTTAAATTCAGAAGAGTACAAACCATGTACAGATTACTAACAAGCAATTAAATTGATACAGTGATAAAACACATACTGATAAAGATAGCTCTAGGATCTAATGTAATTACCAGAACTTTTCAGAAAAACAAATGCCAATATTCCCCAAATACTCCATGTAATTGAAAATCAATCATTGTAGTACCTCACACAAATAGAATCAAAGAAAGAATCATATGATCATCTGAATAATTTCATAGCACCTTCAATAAAATCTAATATTTCTTCATGAAAAACTTCTTGATGATAATAGTTATAGAAGGACCTTGCCTCAAGCTAACAAGCTCCTTATATTACAAAACTACAGCTAATATTTTATGAATACAGAAAAACAGAAAATATTTCCTTTAAAATAAGAAATATGCAATGGTGTGAAACTTTATCATTTCTCTTTTCAATATAATGCTTGAAAATTTAGCAATAGCAATCAGACAAGAGAAAAAATAAAAAGGACATAAATAGGAAAGAAAGAAGTCAAATTATCCTTATTTGCAGATGATATGATTCTTTACATAGAATTCCCAAAAAACTCTGCCAGTAAACTTAGAGAACTAATAAAAATTCAGTGAAGTGGCAGGAAAGAAAGACAACATAAAAGAAAACAAATAAAGCAATCAATAGCATTTTGAAGGTGGAAGAGCTCTATACTACAAATTACAGAAACTCTGAAGAAATCACAGATAGAAAATAGGGAAATATCCTTTATTCCTGATTGGGTAAAACTAATATTGTTAAAATAAACAAATTCCCAAAAGTGGTCTATAGATTTAATGCAACCACCATTAAAATATCTACAACATTCTTCACACAGTTACAAGAAACAATCTTAAAGTTTTTATGTAAACAGCAGAAACCCAGAGAGATAAAGCAATCCTGGGCAAAAAATAGCAAAGCAGAAGGTATGACAATACTGATTTTAAGATATGCTACAAAGATACAGTAACAAAAACAGTATAATCCTAGCATAATAACAGACATGTAAACCAATGTAATAGAAACCATACAATGACACAGAAACAACTCCAAGTACCTAAAATTATATTATTTTTGAAAAAAAAGCCAAAGACAACATTGGAAAAAAGATAGCTTATTTAATAAATAGTGCAGGAAAAACTGGTTATATGTGTGCCAAAGACTAAAACTATACCCATATCTCTCATAAATGAAATCAAACTGAATCATAAACATACATATAAAACAAACTAGATAACATAGGGAAAACACACCAAGTCATCCGCACAAGCTAAGATTTCCTGAGCATAATTCTAATAGCATAAAAGATAATATTAAGAATCAATAATTGGGATAAATCAAATTAAAAAGCTCCTGTACAGCAAAGGAAGCAATGAACAGAGTATAAAGTGGTAACTTATACAGTAATGGGTTGCCATTTCATCTGTCAGTCAGTCCCAGATATTTGATGTAAGCTACAGAAACTTCAGATGTGGCTACAGACACACATGTTTCCATTGCTGAATACATTTTTTTCTGTGTTCAACAATTGGCCCCCAGAGGAGAGACAAAGGACAAAGACTAGGATTATGGCACTTGGTAATGCTTTAAACCCAACCAGGTCATATAAGGAAAAAGCCAGGGACAACGGAGGAAAGGGTTCTTATTTCAAGTACAGACAGACTAGACACTGGGCACAAAATTGCACCAAGCTTCCACGTGACCCTGCTCCTTATGTGAGGCAGCAAATGTGCCCCACTTCTGGAACTGTAGGTTTAATTGTCCCTGCTTCCAGAGAGGTAGTAGGCCACCAGAAACTTCATATCCTCCTCTGACAATTAAGATGTCTAGGAGGACCTGCAATGCCCTTGTCCAGTGTCCACAGATGTCACCATCTCCTCTGAGGAACTCTGGATAAACGTAGACATCATGAGTGAGCCAATTCGACTTCTTATTGATACAGGGGCAGCTTGCTTTGTTTTTTCCTTCTTCTCTGGAAAATTCTCCTCCAGACCTATAGTCATAGTTGTGTTGCTGGATCCCCCAGGCAGAGATTCTTTACTGTTGTTTTGATGGGTCATTTTGAAGACCAAATATTTAATCACAAGTGCCATGGTTTATGTCAGTGGCCCCCAAGCCTCATGCATTTGCATTATGCATTTGTGATTGGTTCATTGTCATGTGCTTGGATTGGTGGTGTCAGTGCTACACCCACTTAGGGGTGGAGCCAAGATGTGATGTAATGGCAGGAAGGAACTGTGTCTTTCTCTCTTGCCGGTTTCCACCTTGCTATTTACAACCACCATGAACTGTGGCCCCGCCATGCTTTGGAGTCAACTAAGTATGGACTGAAACCTCCAAAAACTGTAAGAAATAAACCTTTCCTTTCCCAACTTTGGGCATCAGGTATCTTGTCTCAGCAATGAGTAAAAAGTAACTAAGACAACAAATTTCTCTAGATTTGAACTACTAAGGTCCCTCCAGAGTAACCATGAAGTTTCTTTTACCTACCAAATAACTCTGTGGGTGGCTAAGGTTTTAGGAATATAAAGTACCACTTCCATTCCTCCGGGCAGCCTCAATCTTCTAGAAAGGTAGGGAGAACCAAGCAGACACTAAAGCAAGCTCTGGAAAAATTTTACCAAGAGAAAACTGAGTCCTGTCTCTGATTGCTGCTAGTAGTATTCATGATCAGCTGTAATATGCCCAAATTGGACTAAGTTTGAGTCCATATGAGAAGATATATGGAAAGCCATTTCTATCTTCTGATATGGTACTATACCCAGAGACAACAAGACTGTTACATTATCTCATTAATCTGGACCAAGTACAATAGGCTATCCAAACATATGGGAACAAAGTCCTGCCAGTGCCTGCCCCAGAATTATCATTTACTATCCCAGAGACCAAATTCTTGTAAAAACTTACAGAGAAGGAGCAACTGCGGACCATTTAACCCAGAATAGAAAGCCCCTTTCTCACTGATTCTAGCCACAACAACTGCACTGAAGGTGGGAGAGATAATTTGATTCATCTTTCTAGAATAAAGCCAGCCTCAGATGAACTGAAGAACAAGATCACCCAAAAGGAGAAAGCCACTCCTAGAAACCTCTAGAAGTTTTGAGATTTTTCTTCAAAAAGCAAGACTCCAGTGCCACAACAGGAAGCATGGAAATTTGACCTGCTATTCATATTTGGCTAATAGTGAAGTTCAGTGGTCATTAACTCTTTTCTCATTGTTTCCTGACAGGCTTTACTTTCTTCAACTCAGTGTGTGAGTATATCATCTCAGCAGATAGGGTCCACAGCTAGGGGAAAGTAGAAAGGCTTTCCTTTCTTCAACCCAGTGTGTGAGCATATCATCTCAGTAGATAGGGTCCACATCCACTTCCAGTTTGAAAAGGAGTGGAAGACAGAGACCACCACTACGTTAGCACCCCATAGAGAATTATGGGGATTTGTGTCTCTCAGGGGAAAATGAGATAGCAAATTATGGTGTGGTAAAGATGGCTGGGAGTAGTCAGCATGTCCTGCTAACTATAAGACCCCAGACACATACTCAAAACAGTTCCCAAAGTCCTACATGTTGACTTTTCATGACAACTCAAGCATGTTTTTAATAGGATTGTGACATTTCACTGGTTGTCATTGTCAGAGAAGCTCAGGACCTCCCTTGTCAATGAGGATGGCTGTAGTTTTTTCAGGGGAACTCTGGTCCTTACCTTGAGTGTCACTTCCTGGCTCCAGTGCAGATCCTTCCGTCTGATGGCACAGATCCCTCATCCCATTGGTGCAGACTTTCTACCTTCCACCACTGATCTTTGGACCTTTTCAGTGAAGGCTTGTGTGAGATACTGTCATGGCTATAGGCCTCCAGCTGGACTCATTGCAGGTTATTCAGTCCCTCTGCTACTTTCTTTGGTTCTCTAATGTATGGACAGATCAGCTACATTCTGCATTTTGACTTTTTGGTGAATATTATAAAATAGCCCTGTAAATTATGTGTCCTATATTAAATCTATTGCCTTGGAAATCCTAACCACAATAAAATTGGTATCAGGAGTGGGGACATTGCTGTAGTGATTCCTGGGCATATAGTTTAAGAACCTTGGGAATCAATTTGGAAAGATTTTGAGAGACTGGTTAAATAAACATCCCTGTTATGCTGTAAACTATATGGGAGACTCTGTAAGAGCCTATAAAATCAGAGTACTGATGGGAATGCTGCCAGTTGAAATGAGGCTCAGGAGGCTTCTGTTGAGAAAGACAGTATTGGCTGGTAGATTACAGTTGGTGTACATTGTGCTTTGGCAGGAAGTTGGTCTGCATTTTGCTTGTTTAGATATATTGCCAGGGTGGCAGAAAAATTTCAGTGCATTCTTTTTGGTATGATGGCATGGTTACTGTTGAGAGTTTTTGACCAGATCCATGTTTGAAATTAAGGGCAAAGACCCAGTAGGATGATTAGAAGCATTTCACCAGAGGAAAGGCTCTAGTGGAGCTGTCAGTTGTAAAAATAAAACAGAGGAGAATTTGGGTTGTGGAGAAGGAACAGGGCAATGGAAAAAAGACCTAAAACTTTTCAACAGAAGGGAAGACTGTATTTGAAATGTAAGCGATACCTTGGGGCATTTCTTAGTAGTGTCCCGACCTGTTGTTAAAAGTTAACCAAAATCAGGAATTACGATTGCAATCACTCTCTTAAATGTGATTTCCATGTAGTTTTTAGATACATGCTTGTAATCAGGTGTAGGCAAAGTATTGTGATTTTAACCTTGAATTTTGAGCATCTTTGAATATTTGCTTTTGGTATAGAAATGAGTGCAATAAAAATTATGTAGATATATGTAATTGTTAAATTAATATGAATATGAATAAATCAAGACATGTTAACTTTTAAGAATTTTCCACTAGAGACTATGTTTTAAAGAAATGCATCTGTTTCCATGGGTGGATTGTGGTAGATTTACTAATAGTCAACTTGCGTCACCCAGCTAAACTGAACCAGCATAGCACTAGATGTGGAGGGCCCACATGAACATTGTCACTAACTTCATGAAAGGAGAAATGGAAGGAAAGATGACATGCTGTAGATTCTCCTGGAGAAACTTGTCACACTGGTTTACTTGATATGAACTCAGCAGTTCTTGTCATTAGAGGGCCTCAGGTTCTTGCTGTCATGGAGAACAGCTTAGTTCTTTTGGGGGCAGCTCTGGTCCTTATCTTGAGTGTCACTTCCTGACCCTACTGCAGATCCTTCAGCCTCCTGGCACAGGTGCAGACTTTCTGGCTTCTTTTGGACCATCCCAGGGCAGATCCTTGATTCAGACTCCCATAGGACATTGTTTTGAGCTCTAGGTCTCCAGCTGGAATCATGTAATACAATGCCATAGACTCTGGGTCTTCAGATGGACTCATACAGGACATTGTCATGGGATCCAGTCCCTAAGATGGATTCTATGTTTTCTAGTCTGCAGATAGGTCACTTGCACTCTGCTGCAGTTAACTTCTTGGGTGAATATTATAAAACAATCCTATAAACTATGTGTCCTTTATTAAATCTACTCCCTTGGGAACCCTGACCAAAACAGATGGCCTAGAACTGACATCAGTCTGAGGAACAGGATCTCAGTGCTGTCTCTTAAGACCTGAATGTTGAAATTCTTGTCCATTTCCTTGGGATTTGGACAGCTCAAAAAAAGGCAGCCATGAGGAACCTCTGGCAACTTTCCACCATACCCCATGCTGCACTTCTCAGAGAAGTATGTACTTTTATCTTTGCTTTTACCTTTTTTTTCCCTTTACTCAGCATAATCTCACTCTCCTAAGTCAGAATTTCCCTGACCATTCACTTTCGCTTTCTCTTTGTTACTGTTTATCTCTGAGTATATTGTCACCTGTATCATTCCTATCTTCTAATTCTGACATTCTGTCCTTACACTGTTTACTTCTGCTAACCACATTTTTAGTGCAAACCTTTATCTGTTCAGTTTCTGTTTGGTACCTTTTCATGGACTGGTCATCCAAGTTTTTATTATTTTGTTTATCTCCACTATCTTTTTATTAATGTCAAACTCTTTCATCATTTTCTTTGTTAACTCCATTATCTCTTAAAGATACATCATTTTTGAACTTTCCAAGCACCTCAATGATTTTTTTCTCTTCTTTTGTTAATCTGTGCAATTCAGTTCTTTGACATTTGATTTTTTCCATATCAAAGCTCCATGCATGAGCTTTGTGAGAGTTGGAAGGTTTTGTATACTTTTTGTTACTTTATCAGGTTTCTGTATGATGTGTGTGTGTATTCATGTATGTCCATGCACAAGTGTGCACACTATTATGCATTAATTTTAGTGAAAAAGCTTTGCTGGTAGTTTGGAGACTTCTTTAGTTAGTGTTTTATATACAGTGACACAGTCTGGGCCTGGTTGAATATAGGACTTTGTCTCTCTCCCAAGACTAGACCTCCTCCAATAATTTTGAGAGTCATGATGCACTGTAATTGACCCAAGTCCCAGTTCTTTCAAAATGAACTGCAGTGTTATTGTAACATAAAGACAAACTAGACATTAACATACGGTAACGTAAAAACCAATTGATGGCACCAAATATGATGCCCTGGCAATAGCAACAAAATCAGCAACAATAATAGAATCAAAGGTGAACTGGGTAACGAAATTCTATACAAACAAAGGCTTCCACTTTAAAAAACAAGAAGAGATTTGCAATAATAGTATAGAAACAATGACAAATGAATTATTGCAAATAAACTAAATGTAGCAGCTGTGCCACCATTAACAGTAGAAAAGCATTCAACGTTAATAGCAGAAAGTAAACTAATATTTAAAGGTTAATAAACTTAGTATTAATAGTAATGAAATGGAGGAAGTGGGTTGGTTGAAAGTAAAAGTTGTAAAACTTGAAAAACAAAAGGAAGATGAGCAGAGAACGTTGAGATAAAGGATCCTATTAGAGAGCAAAATAAAATCAATAGAAGTAGAGAAAAGGAACAGACAAAAAAAGAAGGAAAGAAAAAAGAAGCAGCAGAAAAAAAGAAAAAAATACCCCCCACACCTCAAATAAAGAAATAGTAAAATGGTCCCAAAAAATTCCTCCCTATTTTTGAAGGAGTGGTTTCTTTCCTAGGTCTGCAGTATCAGAATCCACCAGATATGCAGAAGGAACTTAGTAATTAATAGTGACTTAACAGGCTTTATCTTATTTCCACACTCACATTTTGGTGTACAAATGCTGACCCCTACTCCACTTTTCCTGCTGGGCATTATTGATCAATGATGTCCACCCTATTTCCTCCAGTGTCTCCAAGTTTTCATGCCCCTCTGTGCTCCCCAAGTCACTGCTTAGTCTCTGCCTAGCTATTTGGGGCATGGGTTTGCAAGGTGGCCCCTGCCTTGCTCCAGAGTTCCCCCTGCTATACACAGAGGCTGTTACAACTGTCTAAGCTGTGGTGTATCCCTGATCACGCTGATTATGAAAACAAAAAGACCACTGAGTTCTATGCCAGATGTCGGCAAGGGTGGGAGGAGTTAATCATTCTGTTGGATTTAAGTTCATAATTTTCAGACTCTACACCTTGTACTACCACTGCACAACAGGTCTGGCTTCTCCCCATGAAAGGTGGGACCTCCGTGTCCTTCTCAGCCTTCTTGCACCCTCTACATAACTCTTGTGGCCATCTCCCATTCAGTCACTAACAATTAACTCATTTTCCAAATGGCTCCTGATTAAACACTTGAGTATGGCAAGTGCTGTATTGGATTTCTTCTCCAACTTTAGTCTGCCATGTGGAAGTAGTTATTTTAATATTTACGTGGAAGTTCAAATGATCCTTAGAGTGAAGTAAAATGCAATTGGAGGATCATTAGTAAACATAATAATCAAGGTTTACTATAAAAGTAGAATAATCCAGACAATTAAATATTAAAAAGAATAGCATATAAATCAGTGAAAGAGAATAGACTCTGACATATAGGGTCAATTGACTTTCAACAAAAATGACAATGAGTCGTGAAAAACAATGTATTTTCAACAGAAATAAACGATTTTATGCAGATATGAGATAATATGAAGATTGACCATCACACCACCTTCTTCCATAAGTAAAGATGGATCACAGACTATATGCAAAATACAAAAGTAAAATTTCAGTTAGAAATATTTGCAAACACTATCTTTTACTGGATCAAAATCCCTGAGATTACAAGGAAATGTGACACAGTGAAGCTAACTCTTCCATTAATCCCTTCTATTTGCATAACATTGCACAAGTTACAAACTGAAAATATCATTTGCAGTTAGTCTCATGGCTACGAAGTTACAAAGGATTAAGACTTATTCTTTCCTTCCTCTTCTTCCTCCTCCCCTCCTTCCCTTTCCTCCTCTTCTTCATCCTCCTTCTTTTTACTTTTCTTCTTCCTCTGCTTTCTCAACTTCTTTTGATTCTTGTGCTTCTCCTCCTCCTTGTCCTCTTCTTCATCCTTCTCCTTTGCAGTACCAGGGATCAAATCCATGGCCTTTGTGATAAACTACATCCTCATCGCTTTTTTATTTTATTTTTATTATTATTATTTTTTTATTTTAAGATAGGATCTCTTGAACTCTCAGTTTCCCTGGCTCTGCTCAAACATGCAATCTTCCTCCATAGCTTTCCACACTGCTGGGATTACAGGTGTGCACTACCATGTCCAATAAGAGTGGAGGTTCTTAGTCTCTTTACACAGTTTAAAATTTAATCTTTGTAACTGAGTTGTATTCTCTAATGGGTATTTTCCAGGTTTAACACTTTAAGGTACTTTGAAATTATTTAGATCAGTCCCATTCCTGTCATCCTAGACCCTTCAGGTTTTACTCTCTCATCCTATCAGAGGGGATATGAGTATGAGAAGATGTTGAAAGACTTGCCTCACAAGACATAATTTGAATATAGCCAATTGAATTCCTGAAGCACAAAAAGGATCGTATCTGTTGAAAGAGCAAGGGGCAATATGGAGGTTGTGTCCTCTATGCAAGTTTGTTTTGAATGGCAGTGAAGGAAACGCTAATTGGATTACAAACTCATTATAATCTGTTTTTGTCTTCTAGTGACAGCCACATTAGTCCTTTTTACCACTTAGCTTAGCCAATACTAATCCACTTTGTGGAGTGGAATGTTCTATTTATAAACCAGAACATTCTAGATTTTCACCTAGACTCTATTCTCTGAAAACACTCCAAGTGGGGGGAATACAATCTACAGCCACTGGAGGACAGCAGAGAGCCAGGAGCAGATACAGAGGCATCTTGCTTTGATAGATGTGGAAGAGCAATTGAGTCACAGATCCTATAGACAGTCACTGCAGGCTCCACTTAATTGGAGAAAACAAACACACAACTGGTGTCCCCAAAAGACATTAGTTTGTGATATCATATGATATGATATGAACCTTTGAAATGCCAAATGGAATAAGCTATATATAAAATTGGTAATAACAAAAGTTTGATCATCAAATACTGATCTATTTAACAAATATGTGTGTGTGTATGATATCAAACAATTGTAAAACTCAGTACATTCACATCAGTCAACAAATATTTCTTCTGTCTGGGGTTCCGCATTAAGTGATTTTGATTATTAACTATACATTTACAAATGTGTGTGTTGTATTCTAAACATTACTGAATTACACTTTGTAAACAGGAAGTTACAATGAAATTTAAAGAAGGTTTTATTTTATTTTATTTTTTGTCTTTTTGAGGTTTTCACTATGCAGTTCAGACTGGCCTTGAGTTCAGTTTGTAGTTCAAGCTGGTCTCAAATTCCTAGCAATCCTCCTACCTCAGTCTCTCAAGTGCTAGGATTAAAGAAGGTTTTAAGTGGAGAAAAATGGAAAAATAATAGAAATATTTAAGGGATATCCTCATGAATTTAAACACATTATCTATAAGCAAGTTTAGTATTTAATTAGAACAGAATAGGATTTTATGTCTTCTTAAAATTGTGTTACACAGATCCTATTCTTAAAAATGGCTGGGATAGAAGGAGACAATGAAAACTACCTGAAAAGGGGTGAAGCATAATGAAAAACGTGTAAAAATTGTATCAGGAAGCATACCAGGCTAGGACTATGAAATTCATCAGAGACATAAGAAGGAGACTGAGTACAGTAAAACAAGCAAGCAAGCAAACAGACAAACAAAAACCAGTAAGAAAATTCTGGGTTTATCCCTGATGTTGTTGGGATTAATTGAGCCAGAAAATTAGAGAGGATAAAAACAAGCGTATTTCTCTTTTAAACTGATAATATGAGACAAAGAAAGAAAAGGAACAAGTGAAGACTATTGTTTATAAGTTTGAAATTGAAAGGAAGGAGATAAGATTATATGACAATTTATAAAATTTGGACCCATTAATTGGTCAAGGATGTGTGACCAATACTTTAAAATTTAACATTGAATTTGTTGGAGAAATAACATAGCCAAAAAACAAACCAAAGATATGTTGGCATTTTGAATGGGGTTGCATTGAATCTATATAATAGTTTTGGAAGTACAGCTGCTTTAACTGTATTGGTTCTGACTATTTGGGAACAAAAAATCTTTCCATTTTCTTATATTATCTTTTATCTTCTTTTTCCGAGTAATACAGTTTTCACTGTAAAGGTCTTTTGCTTCCTTGGTAGTGTGAAATTCTATTTCATTTTATTAATAGTATTTCAAAAGGGGTTATTTCTTAATTTTTTAATGTGTTATTGATCAACAGGAATGCTATTGACTTTTCAGTGTGACTTTGTATCCTGAAAAGCTACTGAATTTATTAGTCTGAGGAGTACGCTGGGGAAGGTTTGGGGTCTTCTATATAAAGAATCGTGTAATCTATTATGTTCTAAATTTTTTGACTCTCCATTCATTTTACTTTTATTTAGATATCTACTAACTACATACAATGTGGCAGAAATAGATGCTAAATAAATAAAGAAATAAATCAATTTACTCTAATAGCAGTTCACTTCTACTCAAACTGCAAACACAGAAAGTTACAATTTATCTCATTCCTAGAAGATGCTAATTGCTTAGGGAACAGCAAAAAATGGAGAAAACCTGGTTGGAGTGCTCATGTAAGCCTTATTACAATGATATTTTCCAAAGTTTTGAGGAAAGTGAAGGAAAGGTTTATGAAAACATGTCAGGAGAAAGTACTCCAGATAACAGTCACTGGAAATACTGAGCACTTGTCAATCAAGTTGGAAAATGTTGTGACCTGAAAATGGTCTTCTAGGAGTGGTCCATCAGTTGCGCCATTACTCCAAATATTACTCAGGAAAATGCATAACCTCAGTAGACCTTCCTGAAGTTCTCCAGTCACTCAGAACTCCCTGGTGTGAGGCTCCATGAGCTCTACTTCAAACATGCTGCTTTCACATAGAAGACCAGATTTAAGGACTAGACTACTCCCTTCCAAAAATAAGTAGAGAATTTTTTTTTCTCTCCCCTTTTGTATTCAACAAGAAACTGTATGGACTAAGTACTGCCTTTCTTCAGTGTGTGTTAGAGTTTCCTCAGGAAGCCAGCTAGATCTCTAGTGTTGAAATTTGCTGTATTAGAAGAACAATTATTTTTTCAGGAGAAACGAACTCTTCCAATTTTATAATCTTATTTCTTCTTATATATTTATTGTACCCAGTGCTCCTTCATTTTTTTTTGAAGCAGTTGAGTAACTGCTGTGTCCTCTTTACATTTTTTCTCATTTTTCTTAGATTTTATCCCATTTGATTGCTTGCTCCTTAATTTTCTGAGGAGCTCCAGAAAGTTTTGATTTGATAGATTTTAGGGCTTATGTGGCAATTACATTCATTGTAATTTCCAATATATTAACAAAAACATCAGCGTTCCTGCTGTCTTACAGTTATGATTTGCCCAGGATTTTGAGTTATTTTTTCCAAATAAAGATTAAATTATGAAAGGTAAAACAAAATTTCAAAGTAAAATATCATTTTGTTGCTTTGCCTTATGCATACTTTTTGAAAAAGTACATATTGAATTTCATTCTTTATGTGTTGAGAGCCTAGAATTTCTATATCCAGGATTTTAAAAAAGTTAATACTTATTATAAAAATTTTTATGACAAAAATTTTCTATGACTAGAAGCTTTTCCTACTTTATAATACTATTATAATTCTAAAATGACTTATTACCTCTTGAAAAAATTCATTTTTCCCTTTTGAGTGCACTACATTAACTTTATTCAAAACTGAATTTTACACTTTATTGCAATGCATTAAAAATATTAAATGGCATTATTTAAGCACTTTCCATTTCTGTTAAATATTTAAGCTAATATAAAAATTAAAGCCTTGAAGATTATGTCATTCAAAACTTAGTAATTTTATTAATTTACTCAAGTAATGTATTTTTATTATATATTGGATTTGTTGATTAGAGTTGTTAATTTTAGAGAACAGGAGCTATCCTAGTTACTTTATTCTTTATAGGATATTTTAGGCCTTTTTGCGGGGACAAACATTAGTTTTGAGGAATGCAGAAAGTAGCTCCAGAAAAGGTTTTCATAAATGATGTCACTGAAGGAGGCTGTCAGTGAGGACACAAGCTCAGCATGACCAGAAACCTGCAGAATCCACAGCTGGGTACACAACCAAACCATATCACACTCATTTTACAAGTAAAAATAGAAGTCCTTATCCTATGATTTAATAATGAAATACAGTCCTGTGGAAATGAATCTTACTGATAAACATAAATCATTGCCAGAGTTCTGGTTTTAAAGATTCTGAGAAATTTAGCTAATGGTTTCATTTTTCTAGCTTCTACTAACGAAATAGGCTTGCTTAGAGACAATTGGAATGGAATTGATGCTAGGAAAATTAGTCTCATTGATTATATGAAAGAAAAAAGAAAAGGAAGTGAAATTTTCAGTCTCAGCAACAAAACCAACTATATCAGGAAAAATAATAAAAATAACAGTAATCCAGGCATGGGGCCACAAGCCTATAACACCAGTACTTCTGCAAGGCTGAGGCAGAAAGATCACAAATTTGAGCATGTTCTGGGAAACTTAGTGAACGTCTCAAAATTAAAAATAAAACATGGCCAGGGATGCAGGTCAGTGTTAGTCCCCAGTGTCACAAGAACAATAACAACAACAACAAATAGAAAAGAAGAAATTAAATCATTTTCCAGACTCGTAAATGTAGGTATGTGAACATGACTGAGTTCTGGCCAATGGACTCTGAGAAAATGTCCTCCATTCTTTCAAGATGATTGGTGCTTAAGGAATTGGTCTTGACACAAGAGAGTCCTTTTACTTTTCTGCATTTTCTTATTTTATTGGTCCAAATGCAAATGGGATGACTGAGGCTCTGGAAGCCATTGTAAGGCCACAAGGTGGTCATAAACATGTTTTAAGATGACAGAGCAGAAAACACTGAACCTGATCCTTACTGATACTATAGAATCCTCCAGCAAAACCCTGGACTTACCTACTTCTGAATTTATTGTAAAGATAGTTTCCTTTGGTCGAACTGCTTTAAACTGAGAATTCTCACTCATTGCAGATCCAATTCTAACCTTTACTAACACAGTCATTCTAATCTAATCTTTCAAAGCACTTTTACTTTGGTAAATACATTGTATATGTAAATGTCTTCCTTTTTCTCCACTCTAAATTAGGAGCCATATTGAGGTGTAAAATGATTTTGTATGTTCTAGAAACCTGCTTTTTCAGAAGGGACAAATGGTCCGTTAGTTTTAGGAATCATCATTAGTCAATGGAATCTGCATTGAGCAGGATTTCCACCATTTCTAGTTTCTACTGCCAATGTAAATTTTTCTAAACAAAATTGTTTCATGCATATTATCAGAAGTTAGTGTAATGAAATAGGAAATCAATGCTAAAGAATCTGCAAAAACTCCATAAACACATGGAAATTAAATAACACCTTCCTGAAAAACCAATGCATCACAGACAAAATTTGAAAACAAATTAGACAGTTTGCACACTTAAATGATAATGCTGACACAAAATACTGGAATTTAAGGGATGAAGTGAAAGCAGTCTTACGAGGGAAATTTATACTGGTGAACTCTCACATGAGGACAAGAGGACAAGTTTAAATAAACAACCTAATATTGAACCTCAAGCTTCTGGAAAAGAAGAGTAAGTCAAGCCTAAACCTTATATGAGGTAGGAAAATAGAAAGATCAGAGCACAAATAAACGCAACTGAGACTGAGACAACAATGCTATGCATCAAGGAATCAAGGCGTTGGTTCTTTGAAAGATTAAATTAAATTAACAAACCCTTAGCCAACCTTGCCAGAAAGAAAAAAAAAGGCTCAAGTACATGCAATTAGGAATTAAAAGGTTGAAATCAAAATGGATCATGCAAAAATCCAGAAGATTATCAATGCTTACTTAAAGAAATTATAACAAGATGGAAAACACAGAATAATTGAATAAATTACTATGAACATGAATTACCAAAGCTGAATCAAGAAGATATAAAAATACTAAATAATCCTATATAAATCAAGGAAATTGAAGATGTAACTAAAACCCAATAACACAGAAAAGCTCAAACTCTGATGGATTTATTGCTGATATCTACAAGAAATTTAGAGAAGATCCATTGCTGCAAGTTTTAAAACACTTTAATGAAATTGAAAGGGAAGTAATACTCCCAAATTCATGCCTGGAAGCAAGCATTACACTAATACCAAAAGCAAAAAAAGAACTGAAAAGGACAATTGCAAGCCAGTCTCCTTAATGAATATAGATGCAAAAATACTCGATAAGACACTGTCAACCAATTCAGCAAATCATCAAGAAGATTATACATGATGACCAAATAGGATCCATCCCAGGGATAAAGGAATGGTTTAGCATATGGAAATCAATACACTATATTAACAGAACCTAGACAAAAACCATATGATCAACTCAATGGAGGCAGAAAAAGTGTATCACAAATTCTAACAGCAATTCATGATAAAACCATACAGAGAATTGGAATAAGTGATCTTTATCTCAATCTGACTAAAGCCATCTATGACAAACCAAGAGCCAACATAATATTAAATGGACAAAAACTGACAGGTTTGATTTTGAAATCAAGAACAAGACAAGGATGCTCACTGTCACTACTCTTATTCAATATATTTCTGGGAACACTAGCCAGAGCAATTATACAAGGGAAAAAAATAAAAAGGAGTAAGGCCAGGAAAAGAAGACATTAAATTATCAACATTTGCAGATTTCATGACACTCTGTATAGAATACCCCTAAAAATGCACCAAACGACTTACAGATTTAATAATCAAATTCAGTCGTATAGCTGGATACAAAGTCAACAGCGAAAAATCAGTAACATTCCTGTACATAAATAATTCCCAGGGGGAGAAATAACACCTTTCCCAATAGTATTAAAAAATACCTAGCAATCAATCTAAGGAAGTAGAAGAACTTTACATTAAAAATTGCACTATTTTGAAAAAAGATCAAAGAGGATTTTACAAAATGGAAAGATATTACTTGTTCTTGGGTATGATGAGGCAAGATAGTGAAAATGGCCCTAGTTTTCAAAATTTCTATACAGATTTAATGAAATCTTGATCAAAATTCCAATAGCATGCTTCACAGAATTAGAGAAAACAATGTTAAAATTCATTTGAAACTTGAAGAGATTAGAAAGGCTAATGAAATTCTGTGCAACAAAGGCAAAGCAGAAAGTGCCATACTCCTTGTCTTTAAATTATACTACAAAGCTACTATGGAAAAAACTGCATGGTACTGACAAAAAAAACA
Organism: Dolichotis patagonum; assembly: GCA_004027295.1. NCBI lineage: Eukaryota > Metazoa > Chordata > Mammalia > Rodentia > Caviidae > Dolichotis > Dolichotis patagonum. The sequence continues at coordinate 66,397 of PVJX010005449.1, forward strand.
GACCTAAGAATCTGTTTAGAAGACAAAGAAACAACCTTGAATACAATCATTCATTTTATCTTCAGCAAAGGAATCAAACACCTTCACTGGAATAAAGATGGTGCAGATATTTTATTTCTAACTATTTCATTACACCAACATTTTCCCATCTCTCATGCCCCAATCCTAAAGTCCCATCTTCCAATGGAATTATCTCTAATTTGAAAAATGATGTTGGAACATTTTAACTATCAAAATTTTTAATTTCCACCCCTGACAGCACTCCAATTTTTCTCATGTGACAGTATGTTAATTTTTGTCTACGCTTTAACTCCTTTTTTTAAGAGAAAATGACTCTATTGCATTTGAAATACAGATATTTTTATAATTATGCATTAAATACTGATTAAAAATAAGTAACTTCTGAAATTCCAAAGCAAAAGTATGTTGTCATACATTTTAACTCATTTGTCTTTATTTTCCTTTTTTATTTTTATGGAAAAAAGGTAAAACAAAATTTCATAACACTAGTGAAAGAAAATTGACAATAGTTAATGCATTGCATATTATTATCTCCAAATTAGTTACTCAGTATAAAATATGGACATTAAAAATTCTCAAATCAATATTAGCACAAACCTTCTTCTCTATGAACTCAGAGATACTAGTAATATAGCTAACTTGCATTTTTCCTCCCTTTTTCCTTCTTTCCTTCCCCCTTTTGTTGATACTAGTTTTTATTTCCGTTTTAACAATTTCTTCCCAATTCACAATACTACCTGTACATTTCACACCTTATTTACTCTTTCAATTTCTCACACCAGGGAGACAACACAATGTTTACTTATATAAATCTGATTTATTTCATTGAGTATGGTCTCAAGTTTCATCTATTTACATATAAAAGTTCATCCTTTGTTATGGCTGAGTACTACTCGATTGTATACAAATACCATATCTTTTTTATGTATTCCTCAGTTGATGGGCATTTGGATTGTTTATAGGACTTAGCTACTACAAATTGTGCTGTTACAAACATAGGTGCACCTATATCACTGTGGTATGATGTTTTTAATTCTCTGGGATGATAACAAGAAGTGAAATGGCTGGCTCAAAAGGGATCTCAAATCCTCTCTTTCTCAGGAATCTTCATATTTGTTTGCATAGTGGTTGCACCACTCTATACTCCCATCAACAGTGGAGAAGGGTTCTTTTTGCCTCACGGTCCTTCCAGCATTTGTTCTTGGGTGATTTCTTGATGATAGTCATTCTTTCTGGAGTGAGATGGAATCTCAATATCTTTTTAATTTCTATTTCTTGAATGACCAATGATGCTGAACATTTTTTGTGTATTTATTTGCCATTTGTATTTCTTCATCTGAAATATGTATATTTATCACAGATACACATTTTTGGGTTGGGTCTTAAAAGATGAGGAGTCGAGTAAAGTCATTTATCTTAGGGATAACTGGCTAAATTTTTTCCTATGCTGTGAGTTTTGTTTTCACTCTATTGGTGATTTCTTTTGATGTACAAAAACTTTAGTGAGATGAGATCCCAGTTTTTGATTCTTTGAAGTATTTCTCATGCAGTTTGAGTTTTGTTTATGAATTCTATACCTACACCCATGTCTTCAAGAGTTTACCTATTTTCTCTTTCAGTAGATTTAATGCTTCTGTTTTAGTGTTTATATCATTGATCTATTTTGAGTTTAGTGCCAGGTAATAGACAAGGGTCTACTTTTAGTCTTTGTCATGTAGAAAGCCAGTTTTTTCAGCACCATTTATAAAAGAGGTCATCTTTCTTCTAGTGGATATGTTTTACTATTGTGTCAAGAAGTTTTTGCTTTCATTGTTTGATTGATTGATAATTTTTTCATACTTAAGTCTTGTAATCTGAGCAACTATTTCTAAGACAATAATACGCATTATATTAACTACTGTTAATTTTCTACCATTGTTTTGAAATTCTGTATCATTTATATTCTTTTTTGTGTTGTTTTTAAAATAAAGTGATTGAATGTGTTTGTAGTTGCATAAGGAGGAAATAACATGATAATACCAAAAAGGAATGACTACTAGTGTTGGAAAAGATCAAAATAGATTTCAAGTTATAAATATTGTAGGCATTGAAATAAAATTATTGGAAAATAATTTTACATAGAAAATTAGACACTACTGAGACTATTATTCAACTGGATATGTATGAAAAAATTATAGTGAGACTGAAAGGTTGAAAGATATAAAGCATATAAGAAAATGTTACATATATACTTAATAGTTTTAGAAGGAAACAATTGAGTGTCTTGAAGACATGAGACAGGGATATTCTTATATTCAGAATCATAATGCTTCAAGTACACAACAAAAATTATTCCACATCTATATGACACGATGATGTTGCAACACATCTCACACAGCAAGATTATCAAGTGCAGGAACTGACCAATTTCATTTACTTTCAAGCAAGAAGACTAGGCTGAAAACAAACTTCTTCAAAGAAATAACAAGAACAAAGAAAATTCAATAGAGTAATATTACCCCTACTGTTTTTTTTTCCAACACTCACTCTTAAACTTTTTCCTTTATTAGAAATCAAAGTATAAGATTTCTGACCTCCTTTCTAGATCTGTAGTTACATTTTGGACTTTACCTGACCAAATGGACACATGCTAATGTTGTATTATAACTTCATTAATTTTGGTGAAAAATGGTGAAATGTGAGGTTGAAAATGAAGGTGTCAGGATCCTGGAATCACAGGTTAGGATTGCAATTTCCTGATTCCAGTAAAGACAAATTATTCTGTGGTGGTCCAGTTCTAAAATCCTGCTGCGGAAATCATTTTGAAAGCCCAATTTGGAGTTTGTATATTTCAAATATCCAATTATTTTATAAACGTTTGTTTCCCTGTACCAAATACTCTGCTTAAAATTACTAGAAGGTTTTGTCATCTGAAGCCAAGTCTTTACTGATAAAGTATTTGATACTAAAAGTTTTCACAGGCTAATAGACCATTAAAGATGAGATATTGTGTAGTTTTCCAATAACATGAGCTTGAATGCAAGGCATATCTCTTTTTCCCATGTATAACAGCACATGATTAGTTCGTATTGTCCAGTTTTATATGGATTACTAAAACTTTCAGCTGTGAACATAAAATTTTGGAAAATTAAATGGCAACTTCCCTAGCACACACAATGATAGCTACATCAAATTTAAAGAGCATAAAACTTTGTTTCTAATTATATGGACTAGCATAAAATTTAAATTAATAGAGTCATGGCTTTAAATCATGAATTTAAAGATCAAAGAACCAGGAAATGTCCATGATCCCTCTAAATTAATTTAATCCCTGTATTAGCTGGAGAGCTAATACAAACAAAGATCAGATAAAATCCTATCCTGTGAAATGCTGAGTTGTGAAATAGATTAAATTTGTATATGGATTATCTGCATTCCGTAAGTGAAAGCTCATTGTGAAAAAGAGTTACTCACAAATACTACATTTGATTTTTTTCTGTACCAGGGATTGAACTCATGACCTTGCACTTGTCAGGCAGATGCTTATGCTGCTAAGATAAATCCCTGGCCTAAATCTGATACTGAAATAATTTCCTAAATTCAGGTATTCTAAATACTCAGATCCTCAAAAACCTACCAGATTTATTAACATACTTTCATATTCTAAGTAGAAACTTGGTTTATTGGAGAGGTAAAATGACCTCACAACTCACCTTGGAATAGGATATCCATTATCTTTGTGCTAGATAACTACTATCTATTTTTTCCAGAATTATTTTTAATATTCAGCTCTTGGTATGCTACACAGACTAACTACAATGTCACACAAAGGAAAAGAAAAATATTTGCCAAAATAACCACAAGGCAATATATAAAAGAGTGGTAGTTGGTATATTTGTATGAAATATTTTCAGTGCCACATCCCCTTAACAAAGTAGTATACCCTTTATTCATTAAGATTTGATCATCGATGAAAAAAAAAAAAGATTTGATCATCGATACCTCATAGAACTAGAAAAAACACTCCTAAAATTCATTTGGAAACAGAAGAAACCTAGAATAGAAAAGGAAATTCTGGACAATAAAGGCAAGGCAGGAAGTATCTCAATTCCTGACTTGAAACGTACTACAAAGCCACAGTGATGAAATCAGCATGGTACTGACAAAGAAATAGACATGAGCATCAATGTAATGCAAGGATAGGTACAAAGACACTCAGCCACCTGATATTTGACCAAAGGGACTAAACATGTTCACCAGAAGAAGGATAGCCTCTTTAATAAGTGGTGTTGGAAAAACTGGCTCTCCACATGCAGAAGACTGAAACTATATCCATGCTTGTCATCATGCACAAAACTAAAGTCTAAATGGATCAAAGACCTAAGCATTAAAACAGATACACTAAATCTACTCTAGATAAGGTAGGTAGAAGTCTTGGAGACATGGGTGTAGGCAGAGAATTCATGAACAAAACGCAAACTGCACATGAAACACTTCAGAGAATCAACAACTGGGATCTCATATTATTGAAAAGTTTCTGCACTTCAGAAGAAATCACTGACAGAGTGAATAGAAAACCCACAGAATGGGAAGGGATTTTAGCCAGCAACCCCTCAGACAATGGACTTATATCACTAACATATAAAGAATTGAAAAACATCAAGCCCCCAAAATTCAAAGATCCTTTCCAAAAATGGGCATCTGAGATGAACACACAGTTCTCAGATGAAGATATGCAAATGGCAAATAAATACATGAATAAATGTTCACCACACTGGTCACTAGAGAAATGCAAATTAAAGCAATATCGAGATATCATCTCACACTGGAAAGAATGGCTGCCATCAAGAAAACAACTGATGACAAATATTGGCGAGGTTGCAGGGAAAAGGAACACTGCAACCACTATGGAAATCAATATGGAGAATTCTCAGAAGACTGAATTAGGATTGGAAGTTCCATTCAACCCAGCTATTCCCCTCCTGGGTATTTTTCCAGAAAAACTCAAAAGTTCATATCACAATGATATATGTGCACCAATGTTTATAGCAGCACAATTTGTAATAGCTAAGTCTTGCAAACAACCAAGATGCCTATCAACCACAGAGTGGATGAAAAAGATGTGGTATTTGTACACAATGGAATATTGCTCAGCTATTAAAAAGGATGATCTTGAGGCCTTCATAAGGAAGTAGAGACAACTTGAGACTATCCTCATTAGTGAAATAAGTAAGAATCATATTTATAAATATCACATTGTGTCTCTAGTGTAAAAAGTAATAAGAACTGTAGAAGTAATAATACCCAAAATGTGTAATTGCTACTATAAAAAGAGAGGAAAAGAAAGTGCTCTAAAGGATATAACTGCATGTATGTTTAATTGTGTAAGATAGATGACCATATGACTGTTTTTGTTAGATTGTCAAGCAGAACTGTTAACAGTCTCACTGTTTGAATATCTACTTTGTATGCTCTAATTTTGTAACTTGAACAACTATTTCCACAATGACAGTATGTAACTTATCAAGTAGTGATTTCTTAGTGTTTTTTTTCTTTTCTCTTTTTCCTTTGGAATTCTGTATTGTTGCTACCCCTTTTCCTGTTTTGTTTGGTTGTGTTTTTTTTTTCTTTTTAAGTAAAATTTTAAAAAAATATTTGATCATTTAGCTTAATTTGGCAAATAAAATGTGAGCAGAATTGTTTTTTTCAGTTTCTGAGAAGGTCTAATAAACAAGGTTTTGCAAGTACTCTGACCACAGAGTTCTTTGGTGGGGTGTACTGAGATTCAAACTCAGGACCTCATGCTTGCCAGGCAGGTGTTGCATCACTGAGCTATATTCCCAGTTAACAGGTAATTTTTGATCTGCCAGCACACTTCTCTTCCCTTGCCACAAATTCAACAATTTCCAGAAATAGTTGACCAAACACATATACATACATTTTTACTTATAAATGTAGTTTTCGGAGAAATTCTGATTCCATCTCCTAAATTAAACACATAGGAAGCTCTTTAATTATTTGTTATTGAACTCATTATGATCTATAATAAATAAAGTTATGATAGAAATGTAAAGATCTAGAAGGATATGGGTACTTCTATTTTCTACTAGGTCTACTAGGTCTACTAGATCCATAACAATGTCTCAAATGGGCCCAAAGATCTTGGTTAAGTAAACAGCACAAGCACCCTTGAAATGTAACTGCTGCAGATGAAAGTGAGAAATCTGCAGTGAAATATCTGGATCTTCTTTTATTTTGCTGTGGATGCTGATATCTGAGTATAGAAATGTCCTTGTAACTATAATCCTCAAGGTAAGGAAGGGAAAATTGCAGTAGCTAGTAACAAGGCTGGAGTGGAGACAAAGTAGTTTGACACACTGGGATTTTTGAGAGTGGTTTGCCACTTAGTTGAGTTCTTGGACACAAATTTATGGAAACATTATTAACCTAAATCATCTATTTATCTAAGAAATTTAGATCATGATGGGCAGAAGTTTATTCTGATTTAACATGATATTTATATGGAGAGGACCATATTATGAAAATTTAAATATTTATAATAATCTTGTATTCCCAATTGAATGTTGATGCGAGTTGTCTTGTTTGTCCTTAAACACAGATTATAGTTAAAACTTAGAGCTAGCTCTGCATCACTGAGTACAATAATTAAAAGTATTAACCAAAAAGAGCAAAAATACTTAATTCTACTTAGATGCTTTCCCCACATATGAAAAGTCTCTGAACTTTAAAAACATCTAAAGTGCTCAATCATGTTAAATTGTGATATCATACTTGTCATTCAATTTTATCATATTTTAAAATGCTAATCAGCTCATAGAGAAAGATAGCTAAATGGATTTCCAGTGTTCACATGCTCAAATGCTAAATACACACTTCTTCTAGGAACCAGGTTGAAGTGGATTCTTAATGTGGGATTCTTGAAATATGCAGAATCAGATTTTACACTTTTAGAATTGTGTTCACTTGTATGTTCCTCAACATAAACTCAGGAAATGCATGTGTTTAAATACCTACTTTTTAATATTTCCAATGTCCTTCAAAAGTATGTACCCTTGCAGAGAGATGTGAGAATGAATTACTGTAAAACGTAGTCTAAATTACAAATAATCCCTTAACATGGCCCGTTATTTGCTTTTCTTCTTTTGATCTCTAATAACTCTTTCTTATTGAAAATAAATTTGTCCAGAGTAAGCTTCTCAAATAACACTGATGATTTTATTTAGCATCTCCCACGTTCTTCATGATGTATCCTCAAGGTAGCCTTGATCAGCTCATTTCTGGGGACACAGTGCCAACTGACTTTATCATCATTATCAGGAGTAGTTTTGCAGTGAGCAGCGTGACTCTGGAAGGCTTCCCCAGACTCCATAACCTCTCCCTCCATCCTTCAAGTTCAATATGACACTTTGTTTAAACATTGCCTTTCTCTCCAGATTATCTCTTTAAATTGTTTGAGGAAAAATGAATAGCAATAACCCTAAACTAATAAGTTTATCAATTTGTTTAAGACACAAAAAATCATGCTTTAGCATCACAACAAATACTCAACAAAGAGAAAAGAACTTCAAAGCAGATGCTGTAATTGTATAATCCCTTAGAGTTGGATTATGTTTGATTGAGAACACGCTGCTCCTAACTGCCTCAATTTTACTCTGACTACCATTTGATGACCATTAATGATGACTGTATTTTTTATTCTTTACTAAATATCTCCTTTTTAAAAATTTTATTGGTACATGATTTCAATGTAAGAAGTTTACATTCATTTTGGGGAGTAGGAACATGTACATAATCACCTTTTACTTCCCACCCAATTCCCTCCCTCTGCCTCTGAATTCCTTTTCCCTACTTTTACTAATGTTATAATTATTTTTATCTAGTGTTTATGACACATTGTGTTTACATTTATTGAGATCATTAGGCCCCTGTATATGGTATATCTTGTTACTTCACATCCCCCTTTCCTTTACACTTGATCTTCCAGATACCTTCCCATTTACAAATGAATTCTTTCTTTCCTCTCTCTTTGTTTCTTTCTATCCATAATTATGTTCTTTGTACTTTAAGAGACACAAATGGTGTTTAAGCTTGTATGTTTGATTTAGTTCACTTAACATATTTTCAAAGTGCATCCATTTTTCTACAAGTGTCTCAAAGTTACCATTCTTTATAGTTAAGTAATATTCTATTAGGCATAGCTACCACATTTTCTTTACCATTCATCTATTGATGGATATAAAGACTGCTTTCAGGATACAGCTATTATCAATTGTGCTGCTATCAACATTGGTATGCATGTATCACTGTAGTATGATGTCTAAGACCATTGAAAGGATCATCACAAAGACAAGCAGAATAGTTTTATCATAGACTAATCAGGCCCACCACTTCCCAAACAGGCAAATGGCAAAGGTTTAAATAAAAAAGACAAGTATATGATTTTAGAGCTCCAGGAAGATCAAAACTCTCTGGCAAAATTCAGGATTCTCTGGGGGCTTAGGCAAAGAAATTCTCTGGGTGGCCTGTATTTACTTGGTTTTCAAACAAGGGAAAAGATTAGAGTAGAAAATTCAGGAAACTGAGTGGAACCTTAGGAGTACTTCAAGGACTTCTTCGAGTAATATATTATGCTAGTTTATGGGAACAATCTTATGTTAATTTAGGAGTATCTTAGGAGAAAGTCTTTCACTACAGGAGTGAGATGCCTGCAGCTACAGTCTTTATTTAGTTAACTTGGGTGGGATCAGGCATCCTCAGCCATGACCTTATAATGTCCTTTGGGGCATCACAGACCACCACAGGCCTCAGCTGGTACCAGTAACTCATACACTTTCATTTACTATAAGTCTTCTGCCATATCCAGACAGGAGGTTTAGGCCTTGGACAGACTCATAAGTAAATTTACAAAGCCAACTGGTTAATTTTAAGTCCTGCTCAGAGCCATTTCATGGTGGTCTCCATCAATTCCTCCTTTTTGTTTTTGTAATAGAATTTGAATCAGGGTAAATTGTGGTTTGTAGTGTCTAGCAGTTGGCGCATCCTGGCTCCTCTTTCACAGACTAGGAATAGAATAAGGAGAAATACACAGATTACTCCACACAGACCAAAATAAAGCCAAAAGTGTGCCTTTAGACAGTTGAATAAATTGAATTGGTCTAAGGAATCAGCAAATGGGTTCCAATCTTGAAATTGTTCATCAAATTTTGGGGTTTGCAAGGATTTATAGATTTAATTCAAGGCAAGGGAGTTATGCAGGAATGAGTAGCTTTGTAGTGGCACTTTAACCCTTGTATTAGTTGTAAAATTTCTATTTGGTCTTCCATACATGATACAGAAATTTCCAGCATGCTAAGCTGTGTCTGTAACTTAGCATCTGTGTTATTTTGTATTTTCCATGCTTCTTCAACAGTCTTTGTACAGTTATCTATGAAATGAGTCATTTGTACCATATGTGTGATGGCCACTAAAGAAAACGCCACACTGGAAACTAGGACAACCAGAAAAATAATTCCTGCAAATAATAAAGCCAGGCATTGTTTTTGTTCTGTGGGTCAGATATTTCACTAGAGTATATAGTAAATGTGACACCAGAGAGTAGGACCACATTTCAGTGAGACCACACTTCAGGGATCCACACTTCTGGCATGTCCTCTGTTATTAATGTCTGCCCATGAGCAGCACCTGGTCTTCACAATGGCTCAAAGTGTGGATTTGGTGGTGCAAGACACCATGCCATGTAGAAATGCATAAGGACTATAAATGCAAATGGATGTTTGGACAGTCTTGCAATTCTTTAAAAACTTCCATATTATTTGATTCTATACCTTTGCCAGTCCATACACTGCCTTTTATAAAAGTTAGTGCCAGTTTTCAAAAGGATTGTTTTATTGGTCCTACAGATTAAGCATTTCACAGAGGTACAGAGCCCCAGTCTGGTCAATTTACAAGTTGTACAGATTGCTTAGTAGCATTAGCTGAATATGTCCAATTTAGGATTCGCCATGGGTATGCACTTTTTACCCTGCCAATGATTTTTCCCAAGAGGTTCCAATCTATAAACTCATATTGTCATATTTTACCTTTAACTCCTGCCATGGCCACATAAGCAGCCCAAGGCCAAACAGAATCTTAATGTATTTTTTAAAAAACTAATTACAGAGAAAACACTTATCTTTGGCTTCCATGAATCTGTCATGCTTTCTGGGATAGGTGTAGATCCCAGGGTGATAACAACCAGTCACTCAAAACTATGTCCCACCCAAGTTTTGTGGACAAGCAACATAGCAATATTCTGACTGAACTTTGACATTTTCAACACATAATAGTAGAAAGACAAAATGTGAATTTTAATTAATAATTGCCTTGTCTGGCATATATATAGGAATGACTGGTTCTGGAATGATGTCTAACTTAGGGTCAGTCATGTCGGGTTCGTGATAAATCTCAGGAGAATCTGCCCAAGTAATGGGTCTAATTAAGTAATGGAGGATTAGGGACATATGTCCAACACTCTACTCCTGAAACAGGTGTTATACATATAAGGTAGTGCCAGCAGGGACGTTAAGGCAACCAAAAGATTCTCAGGGGTTGGTGGAATTACTCTTCTGGTTGTTATATCTCTAGCCTCATGAATCATCACTTGGATGTTGTCCCACTGGATCACTCATTCTCTCTCCTTTTCTCTTGGGGCAGATGCAAGTGGATTTCCTGGCTGACTGGCAAGTTTCTCATGGAGGGATGTCTCCAGTATTGGTTGTGTCTCTTGCCAAGGTAATATATTCCTTGACAGCAGCCACCTCATGGATCCATCACCTGTTAGGACACAAGCATAACCTCATCCCCATGCTATCAGCTGTACTGGTCATTTAAAGTTTAATCTAGGTACAGAAAAGGCAAACTGTGCTATCTGTGGGAAAAAGAGGAATGTTAAAAATACAGTCCCTTAAATCAATTATGATGATAGAGCAGTCTCCACAAACTACAGCTGGATTTGGCAGTCCTGGTTGTGGCCTTCCCATAGGAAGTAAGCAAGCATCTACAGACCTTAAGTCTTGTAACAAACTCCATTTGCCTGATTTCTTTGGACTAACAAACAAGAGTATTCCAAGGGCTGAGTTTTCTAAATAGTCTAACTAGAATTGTTCCTCAAAGAATTTGTGAAATCTGGTTAATTTATCCTTGTTAAGGAGCCATTTATCTACCCAAACAGGGTTCTTGGTTTTCCATTGTAAAAGCAGAGCTGTTTTTGGGGGGGGGAGTATTAATGTCAAAACACCTGTTGTTATCTGATACCATGCCTGTCATTTTTAGGCACAGTCCTTACAGGTTCTTTGGTTTCCTGTAAGTTTTTTCCTAGCCCTTTTTTGTCTTGATACCCCATTTTAGTCATCCTTTGTCTAACTCTAGGATCTGAATCTATGTAATTTTAGAATTTGAACTTGTTCATTTAATTTTAAAATCAAAATTGCTAGTCAGTATTAATTTCTACTTTTGTAACAAATCTCTGTCCTATAAATTGATGGGAATAAGTGCCACATATGGTAAAAAGAAACCCTTTTATTGGCCATGCCCCTCATACAGCAAGGATAAGGTACTTTTTAGTACATGCTGAGGGCACCCAAGTCCTATAGAGGAGGTAAGGGCCTTTTGTGTTGGCCACGTGTTGGGCCACTGTTCTAATGTAAATACAGACATGTCTGCACCAGTGTCTATTAGATCTTCAAACCATTTTCCATTAATCTTTGCAAAACACATAGGCCTATTTTTAGTTACTTCCTGTGTAAAATAAATTTCTTTTTTTGCAGTCTTGCTCTTAGGGTCTTGCTCCCTTATAACCTGTCTGTATTTAACAAAAGAAGTATTATCTGTAGGTAACAAAATCAACTTTATCACGTATTCTCCCTGCTCAAAAACTCAGAGATCCATAGTACATGCAAAAACTTGTATCTCATCTCAGCAATCACCATCAATCACACTAGCGACAATAGTTATTCCTTTCAAGTTTAGACCAGTCTTTCCCAGTATAAGACCAACTGTTCCTTCAGGTAGGGGACACCAAATTCCAGTGGGCATTAGAATATGTTTGTCACCTCAGATAAGAGTGACACTGCAAGCTGTAGGAAGATCAAATCATGTACTCTGTATTGTTCTGCTGGTAAATATACCAAGCCAGTTGGTAAATTTTAAATCCTGCTCAGAGCCACTTCATAGTGGTCTCCATCAAAGTTTTAAATCTTTTTATAAAGTACCAGTAAATCTGATGTCTTATGTCTTCTTTGTTTTTGATTGCCCTTTTCTGGTACATCCTCTGGTTACCTTTGATGTATGCAGGTGGAAGGAGGGAGAGAGAGAAATAAAAAAAGAGACAGAGAGAGAGAGAGAGAGAGAGAGACAGAGACAGAGACAGAGAGAGAGATCATATCTTCATAAAGACATTAATCCCATGAAGGCCCCACCCTCAGGACAAGAGAAAATTCAAATTACCCCAGAAATGCCTCAACATATGCATTTTAAGAATGCAAAATCAGTCCATACTGCCATTTACCAGAATGCTATTTGAAAATAAAAATAAATGCACTATTGATTGTGCTTAATGAAGAAAGTCACCTCCTTTCCAAATATTAAGTAGAATGTATCCTCTACAGTCACAATTGTATAAAATTATTTTAAAATTTGGAGAAAATAAATTGTAGAAAGCATATCTCTGATCACCAGGAGATGGTAGAAAAGGAGAGCAAAGAGGCAGAGATTGTAAAGTAATATAGGAGAATTTCAAAACTGCTCAATTTGTTTATTATCCTGATAGTGGAGAAATTTTTACATATACTTATAGACAATGGTATACATATATAATAAATAAAATTTATAGTTTAATTATATGAAGGTTACATTTAATATGAGTATAGTATATAGGTAAAAGCAAAAAATGATATACAATATAGGAAGTGTCTAATATTTAAATAAATGTCTGATTATTATATTTTATGTGAAAAATTTTAGTATACAGTTCACTGAATAACCAAGTTAAAAATGTACTCTGTATCTTTTTGGACATTTTCTAGACTAAACTCAAAAAAGTAAAACAAAAATGCTACCACTAACCTAAGGAAAAACAAAGACAGCATCTAAACATACATGCAAGCACACACACACACATGCACCAATGCTACTAGCTTTTTAAAATGAATGCATGTTACTCCATTGTAAAATTGGGCATATGAAGGTCTAGAAGTTTGTTTAGTGAGGCCTAGAAACATTTTAAATATAATTTATTGAAGGAGCCAAGTACCTGTGAGGGAGCAAGGACCACACGAGATGAGTCCCAGAGCCCCAGCACTGGTCCAGGGAGAGTTTGAGACCAGCACTCCCAGTGGTTGAGTTCCCGCCTGGCTCCCTAGGACACTGGAAGGGCTCAGGAGGTCCTGCAGGCCCGAATGGGCCATGCTCAGCAACCTTTATTCAGTACCAGGAGCTGAGGGCACAGGAGGTGATTTCCAACACACCCAGGGGAAGCTTTGGAACACCACTTGAAGCAAGGAAATATAGGAAAATGACAAAACAAAGACCAAAAGGCAATCTCAAACCTCCAACCCATCCCAAGAAAGCCTAGGAGCCATGTACATAGAAAAAAATAGAAGACATACACCTGAAATGACTGAAATGATATCAACTAAAATAAAGAAGCAACCTGGGGAAGCTATAGAGATACTCAAATCAGAAATAATTTCCCAGGTAAAAGAAGACATGATAAAAGTAGTGAAAGAAATAGTGAACACTTCTAATGAAGACATAGTTAAACAATTAGAGGAACAAAGCAGATCGATGGAATCCTTGAATGAACAGTATAAGAAACAAACAGAATCCATGAAGCAGATTCAAAGAGATACACAGGAAATCAAATATTCTATTGAAAGTTGACAAAACAAGTGAAGATAGAATTTCAGACCTAGAAGATAAGATTACATCTAGTGAACAGGAAAGGAAAGATCTTCTAAAAATAACAAGGAATCAGGAAATAACAGTTAAACAGCTACAAGATGATGCAAAGAAAAACAACATAAGATTAATAAGGATAAATGAAAAAGAAGAGGACAACACAAATTATATCAAGAGGCTATTTACAGAAGTAATAGCTGAAAATTTCCCAAACATGAGAATGGAAATTGACATACAGATTAGTGAAGCATATAGAACTCCAAATAGCTATAACCAAAATAAAACTACATTTACACATATAATAATCACCATCCCAGAAATACAACATAGGAACAGAATACTAAAAGCTGATAGAAAGAAAAGGCAGATCACCTATAAAGGAAAACCTATCAGAATCACAGCAGACTTCTCAACACAAAATATGAAGTCAAGAAGAACAAGCAGTGAAGTATTTCAGATCCTAAAGGAAAATGACTTCCAGCCCAGACTGATGTAACCTGCAAAATTATCCTTCAAAATAGATGGAGAAATAAGATACTTTCATGACAAAGAACAGCTGAAGAACTTCATGCACAACAAACCAACCCTATTAAAAATACTAGATACACATAGGGAAAAAGCACTAAGCAAGGCAGACAATTAAACAGAATGGAAAGGTAAAGATACAACAGCAGAAAGGTAACATGTCAACAATAAACCAATATATAATAGTTATAACTATTAATGTAAATGGCCTCAATTCACAAATCAAAAGAAAAAGACTGGGAGAATGGATCAAGAAACAACATCCAAGCATATGCTGTCTACAAGAAACCAACCTAACCCCTAAGGAAACTAATAGACTGAAAGTCCAAAAATGGAAAACAATACTTCATGCAACAGGAAACCCCCCCAAAAAAAACTGGGTAGCTATTCTGTTTGCAGACATTGTGCACTTCAAACCAAGAATGATCTGAAGAAATAAAGAAGACCACTACATACTTACTAAGGGAAAACTTCAAGAGGAAGAGAAAAAAATCTTAAATATATATGCACCAAATTCCAGAGCACCCAGCTATAAAAGCAAGCATTAACAGAAATGAAAAATCAAATAAACAATAACAAAATTGTAACAGGAGATCTTAACATGCTATTGACACAAAAAGACAGATCAACTAGTCAGAAAATCAGCAAAGAAATAACAGAACTGAATCACACCTGTGAACAAATGGACTTGATAGACGTATACAGACTGTTTCATCCACCACATCAGAATACACATTCTTATCATCAGTGCATGGGACATTCTCTAAAATAGACCATATACTAGCACACAGAACATATTTAAGTAAATGCAAAAGAATTGAAATTATCCCATGCATGTTATCAGATCATAGCGCCATGAAACTAGAAATTAATGATGAAAGAAACTGCAAAAACACCACAAACACATGGAAATTGAATAATACACTTTTGAGCAATAAGTGGGTCAAAGAGGAAATTAAAGAAGAAATTAAACAATATCTACATGCAAACAAAAATACAAATACAACTTACCAGAATTTCTGGGATGCAATGAAAGGAGACTTCAGAGGAAAATTTATTGCACTGAGTTCCCACATCAGGAAAACAGAACAAACACAAATAAAGAACCTGGTGTGATACCATAAACATCTAGAAAAAGAAGAGCAAGCCAAGCCCAAAGCCAAAAGAAGGGAGGAAATTATAAAGAGCAGAGCAGAAATTAATGCAATAGAGACTAAGAAAACAGTACAAAGAATCAATGAATCAAAGAGTTGGTTCTTTGAGAGAATAAATAAAATTGATAAGCCCCTAGCCAACCTTATTTTAAAAAGGAAAGAAAAAACTCAAATACATGCAATAAGGAATGAAAAAGATGAAATCACTACGGACTCTGTGGAAATACAGAAGTTCACCAACCCTATTTAGAAAACCTCTACTTTCATCGGTTCGATAACACAAAAGAAATGAACAGATTCCAAGAAACATATGAACTACCAAAGCTAGGTCAGGAAGATGTAAAACTGCTGAATAAACCAATTTCTGTTAATGAACTTGAAAATGTAATTAAGTCCTTACCAACAAAGAGGAGCCCAGGCCCAGACAGATTCACTGCAGAATTCTACAAGAAATACGAAGAAGACTTAATGCAGACACTCCCCAAACTCTTCAATGAAATTGACAGGGAAGCAATTCGTCCTAAATCATTCCTGGAAACAAATATTATTCTAGAACTAAAGCCTTAGAAAGACCCAACTATAAATGAGAACTATAGGCCAATCTTCCTAATGAACATAGATGCAAAAATTCTCAATAAAATATTGGCAAACACGATGCAGCAAATCATCAAGATTATACACCATGACCAAGTGGGATTCATTCCAGGAATGCAGGGATAGTTCAACATACATAAATCAATAAATGTAATCCACTATATCAATAGAGCCAAAAGTAAGAACCACAAGATCATCTCTATGGTTGCAGAAAAAGCTTTTGATAAGGTCCAACACTCATGCATGATAAAAAACTTAGAGAGAATGGGAATAGATGGCCTTTGCCTCAATATGATAAAGACCATCTATGACAAACCAACAGCCAGCATCATGTTAAATGGCAAAAACTGAAAGCCTTTACTTTAAAATGAGGCACAATACAAGGATGTCCCTTATCACCGCTCCTAGTCATCATACTACTGGAAATACTAGCCAGAGCAATTAGACAAGAGAGAGAAATAAAAGGAGTAAAGATAGGAAAAGAGGAAGTTAAACTATCATTATTTTCAGATCACATGATACTCTACATAGAAGAACCCCAAAACTCCATTGAAAGACTCCTAGATATAATAAGTAAATTCAGCAATATAGCTGGATACAAAGTCAATATTCAAAAATCAATAGCATTCCTATATACTAACAACAAAAGCACTGAGAGAGAAATAAGAGAAGTCACAACTGTCACACTAGCATCCAAAAAAAGGAAATTCTTAGGAATTAACCTAACAAAAGAAGTAAAAGAGCTCTACAGGGAAACTATAATACCTTGAATAAAGGCAATTCTAAGCAGCAAAGGCAAGGCAGGAGGCATCACAATCCCTGACTTGAAGTTACACTACAAAGCTACTGTAATAAAATCAACATGGTACTGGAATAAAAACAGATCTGGGGATCAATGGAATAGAATGGAAAATACAACCACAACTACAAACACACTCAACCACCTTATATTTGATAAAGGGGTCAAACATGTTCACTGGAATAGTCTCTTTAATAAATGGTGCTGGAAAAATTGGCTGTCCATATGCCAAAAACTAAAACTAGGCCCATACCTACCACCATGGGCTAAACTAAAATCTAAATGGATCGAAGATCTAAATATTAAAACAGAAACACTAAATCTGTTGGAAGACAAAGTCAGGAAAAATCTTGAAGACATAAGGGTAGGTAGAGAATTCATGAAAAAGAATCAAACCGCACAGGAAATACTTCCCAGAATCAATAGCTGGGATAATGTCTTATTAAAGAGTTTCTGCATGTCGAAAGAAATCTGCAGCATAGTGAAAAGGAAACCCACATACTGGGAAAAAAATCTTAGTGAACTGTCCCTCAGACAAAGCACTTCTGTCTAGAACTTACACAGAATTTTAAAAAATCAGACCATTGAAATTCAAAGACCCAGTTCAAAAATGGGCATCCGAGATGAATACACAGTTCTCAGATGAAGAAATATGAATGGCAAATAAATACATTAAAAAATGTTCATCATCATTAGTCATTAGAAAAATGCAAACTAAAACCACACTGAGATTCCATCTCACTCCAGAAAGAATGGCCAGGATAAAAAAATCTACCAACAACAAATGCTGGAGAGGCTGTGGGGAAAAAGGAATTCTTCTGCACTGTTGGTGGGAGTGTAGACTAGTGCAACCACTGTGGAGGTTAGTCTGGAGATTTCTCAAAAAGCTGGGATTGGAAGTCCCATTTGACTCAGCTATTCCACTTCTAGGCATATTCCTAAAAGACCTGAAAACATCATACCACAGTGATATATGTGCACCCATGTTTATAGCAGCACAATTTATAATAGCCAGATCTTGGAAGCAACTGAAGTACCCATCAACTGAGGAATGGATAAAAAAAAGTGGTATTTTTATATAATGGAGTACTACTCAGCTATAAAGAATGATCACATTGAGATATTTATAAATGAATGGATGCAACTTGAGACCAGACTCATAAGCGAAATAAACCAACCTCAAAAGTGTGAATACCATATAGTCTTCCTACTATAAGAAATGGTAAGAGTACATAAGATTTTATGGTAACCATGATTCCCCATTACATTGCTTTGAAGCTTTTTAATGTTTTCATTCATCAGTTTGAATGGTTTTATTCTGTTTTGTTTGATTTTATTATGTGTGATGGTATGAACAGCTACTTTGAAGAAAACAAGACATTATGGCATCCATTGCTGATTTAATATGATCTTGCTTTGAAGTCCTACCATGCTTTTGTTCTTCTATTACCATTGGTTCTATCATGTTGTGTCTTACTGGATTTTAATATATGTAATAGTACAAACAAATTTTTTATGGAAAATGAGATATTGTAGTAGCCATTGATCATTTTCTCTTATTTGTTCAGAATTCCCTGTAATTCTTTCATTCTCTTAAATGGTTGTATACTATTTGTTACATGTGATATTATTGTATGTGAAGCCATGCTCAACTATTACAAAGAAAGAGACAGTATGGTAGCTATTGTTAATATCCAGTTGTCTTGTTGTAAACTGTTGTGTTGCTTATATTGTTCTGTTTTGATCTGCTTTGTTCTGTGCTCTTGTTTTACTGTTTTAAATAAAAAAAAATATGTATATAATTTATTGTCAAAGAGTGGCACTCAGTGGAGTGCATTTAATTTGTTTTAATGAAATTATGAACAGTCTTACAATCTACATAATTATAAAAACTTTTTATGAAAATAATTTCCAATAGTATTTAAATGAATTTATGATATTATCTCCTTAAAAATATAACTTTTCTGAACAAAAATCTTCT
>PVJX010005450.1:0-85371 GCA_004027295.1 Dolichotis patagonum
AACTTGAGGTCATGCTTAAGGGTGAAATGGTTTGGACTCCTACAGGTGAACACCAAGTTATCCCCCTAGCATAAAAACTGAAGGAATTAGTGGGATCCAAACAGCATGCTAGATAGCATGAAAGTGATAGGGGAAGAAATGCCTAAAAAGGGCAAGTGATAACTACCATTAACCCACTGGTAATTTCCTTTTTTTTTTTTGAATTCTTGTATCATTTTCATAATTTTGTTAGGCTTGATTTTATTCTGTCCTGTTTTGTTAGATTTTACTGTGTCTGACACTATGGACAGCTATTTTCAAGACAATGGGTTGTGTTACTGTTACTGTAATTTTTGATTTCCTATTATCTTATTTTGAAGTCCTACAATGTTTTCATTCTTTGTTTTGATTGGTTTTATTCTGCTCTGTTTGTTTGATTTCATTATGTGTGATGGTATGGACAGCTGTTTTGAAGAAAATGAGTTATTAGGTAGTCATTGTTCATTTTCTATTATCTTGTTTTGAAGTCCTGCAGTGCTTTCATTTTTTTGATCTAATTGTTTTTTTGTATTTTATTTTGTTTTGTTTATTATGTGTGAAGATATCAGCTGCTCTTTGAAAAAATAAGATAAATTATGGTAGCCACTGTTGATTTCCTGCTGTCTTGTTTTGAAGTCCCATATCACTTGCATTGTTTTGTTCTGATTTGCTTCATTCTGTTTTGTTCCATTTTGTTTTATTCTCTTTAAAATAAAAAAAAAGAAGAAGCAAAAAAAAAAAAAAGAAATTCATCACTGGACCTTGTGCTTGCCAGGCGGATGCTGTGTCACCGAGCTACATCCCCAGCCTGATCTTTTCAGTTTGTTATGATTTTTTAATGGACAGAGGTTGGCTTTCGTACCTCCTTCAGCTTTTAAGGATGGATACCACCCAGCTTGTTCTGTCTGTCTTCGGTTCACACAGGAAACACTCCTGTAGGAAAATAATGGCTCCAGTTCATGTTGGAGAGGCATCACAGTGACCATTTGATGACACTCTGCTGTTTGCTGAGCACAGTCTTCAATAGTTTGTAGCCACTGCCATATTTACTCTTCATAGTTCACCTTGCACACGTGTTCGTATGTCCATTGTGCAGAGTTAGCCTGGTGTACTTTGCTCTTTCCCAAAATAAAATGTTATTGTTTGATTGTTTTATCATTTTTGTAATCTGAACAACTACTTTGAAGATAACAATAAGCAATATATTAACTAATGTTCATCTATTATTTTGTTCTGAAATTCTGTACCATTATTTTTATTCCTTTTTTGTTTTTAAAATGAATAAATAGAATTTCCTCTTACTCTTGCCTAGACTGACCTTTCTAAGGCCATTCTCTTGTCAGAGAATCATAGTGGAAAAATTTCCCCTGTCATAGATCTGTTTGAGCAACACACACAAGCACTGTAAAAGAAAACCCCAGCAGGTGCCTGTACCCCCAGCACAGAGGCTGAGTGACTGCCCAGTGCACAGAAAAGTCTATTTGAGGAGTTCTCCTGAGGCTGTGTCTGGCATTCAGATTCTTACTGCAGCTTGAACTACTCTGCCAGGTTAATTTCTTCTGTGAAGTCTTTGTGCTTGTGGTTTACAGCTCATCTTTACTGCTGAGTGTGTTTTCACTGCATCTTTCCATTGTCCTCCGTGCCACTCTGCACATTTTGGGCCATTTTCCTCCCTGTGACCTGTGTGGCCCCAAGGGTGTCTTCTCACGCTTGTCCTCTCATCTTCTGGGTCTTGCACACTGTCCTTCCACATTCTCATTCATCTTTCCTGCCCTCTACCCCGGGGCATTGCCTTCAGACCTGACTTGGCATTCCTCTCTGTGAGCTTTCATCCCTCTGTGCATATACTTGTAATCTCCTCTACTTCCCTGGCAATGCACAAATAGTGTCTCTGGTATCTGTGAGCCCAGACCTGGTGCCCTTCCCTAGGCCTCTGTTTACCCTCGGCCTCTTGCCTCCTCTCGTGCTGCTGCTTGTCTTTGCTTGATGTCCCCCACAGACTTTGGACTTAGCTTCGCCTTTCTGCTGCCCCACCTTGCATACATGGCTGCCCTTCATTGCTTTCTCCAAATGATGTCTTTTTTCTCTTATCACCCCCAACCCTCTACAAGTGAATATTTTACCCACATTGGTACCTCCAGCCCAGAGTGTCTTCCTGAGCCTCACGTATCTGTGTCCAGGGACACCCTTTGTCCAGGACATCTACACCCACACTTGCTTCAGGACGTCGTGCCAGGTGGATATTGTTTTAAGCACTTTACACAACTCATTTCATTTTCCTAGTAATTCTGTAAGGCCCATAAGACTATGTGTTTCTGTTTACAAGTGAAAAAATTGAGGCATGTAGAACTTGAATGACTTTCTCAAGCATTTGGGGAGAGGCCTCCATGTGTGCGTGTTCCTGCATAGAGGCACACTCACTCGAGTACATGTGTGGCCTCTGCTTCATGCTTTCTAGAAACTTAGGCAGTGATGATACTGAGCAGGAAAAGGTAGGCACTGGAGGATGTTGAGGGAGAGACTTTTTAACACAGAGCCCTGCGATAACACTAGAGTTGGGTCTTGAAAGAGTGAAGTCATCCTTATGGTGTCTGGGGTGCCAGAGGGCAAAGGGCTGAGTACAGCCTCAGGCTGGGGTCATGGTAGAGTGCTGGAGCTCTCTCGCAGGGTCTGTCTGCAGACAGCACAGCTTACTTCGCTTCCAGGGGCCAGTGCATCTACACTGGTTCTGTAAGGCAGAGGCCAGGGGTGTAAGGAGAGGACTGGTCAGACAACACCAACACAGCAATGGGATTTTGCTCTTGATAGAATATAAGAAATGGGCCTGGTGGAGACCAGAACGCACCGCCTTACTGGGGTGGGAGGAAGGTAGCAGGGGTTTGGTGGTGTTTGACAAGTGTGAGGATGAATTGTTGTTTCACACCGGGGATCCTGCCTTAAGAGCCCCCTTTGTGGCTCTGGTTTTCACTGTATTGCAGCACCAAATAGGAAGGCTCACCGCCTTGCGATCAAACCCCAGCTCTTAAGACACAGGGTCAGGGTACCAGCTTTTGAGACCCAGGAAGCTGCAGCTCCCTGGTGCTCCCAGGCTTGGCATCTCAGAGAGCTCTGCCAACCCCAGCCCTTCTTCAGATCCCCCCGCCTGCCACGGGGGCACCGACCTCTTGGACTTGTCCTCGGCTTGCTGACCTGGAGCTGACACCTTGCTTCCTGCTCTGCTTGGAGCCGGGTGGTGACAACATCTCAGGGAGAGCAGGATTGAAGGGGGGGGGCTCAGGTACCCAGCACCTTTTTAAGGCAGCTTTCCTGAGGTCCAGTTCACGAGAGTACACGACTAACTTGGGGCAGCTGGGGACCAGGTACTCTTAAGACAGCTAGGAGGAAGGATTTTAAAGGCTCTCACAAAACAGGGCAGGTATGAGAAGTAACACACATCAATTAGCTTAAATTAGCTTTTCCATGAGGTTCACATGTTCAAAATATCATTTTATACATAATAAATATACACATTTTACTAATTTAAAAATCAAATTAATTAAAAATTCCAATTCAATATTTTAGTGTATTCACAGATCTGCGCAAACATTACAATTAGCTAAGTTTAGAACATTTTATTATCCTGGAAAGAAACTTCACTTCTACTGATGGTCAGTTCCTATCCCTCAATTTGTTTATGCATTTATTTGTTGTTTTTGTATTTCAAATATTACACATAAAGCATTATTATAAGCTTTTAGGAGTATTTCTCTTCTACTTCATATAAGGATATGTGTTTTAATGAAAATACATATCTTTGGGAATATAACTAGGACAGGAATTTCTGGGTTATATATTAACCCTATGTTGAACATTTTCAAGAATTGTTGGAATATTTTCCACAGTGAAAAGGTGTCTACATTTTGCTTTCCTTTTTTTTGTAGTTATTTTAATATCATTTCTGAGAAAATGTTGCCTAGACCAAGGTCTTAAAAATGTGCATCAATATTTCTTCTAAAAGCTTAGTTTTATGCTCTCAGTTTTTACATTAAGGTATTACAGTAAAATCTGAGTTGAATTTTGCATATGAGATGAGGTAGAGATCTAAATTCACCTTTTCCGTGGGGATATTTAGTAGTCCCAGCTTTTTTCAATGGAAAAGCTTTTTCCTCCATTGATTAAAACTGGCCTCATTGTCAAAAATCAATTTGCCACTGGTGTGAGGCTCGTTTCTGGACTCGGGTTGATTCCCTTGCTCTGTATGTCAGTCTGCACGAGAGTACTGCTCTGTCCTGACTATTGTAACCATGAAGTAACTTTTAATATTAGGAACTGTGAGACTTCCCACTTATTTTTTAGGATTGTTTTGGATTTTCTGGGTTCCTTTGTTTCATATATTAATTTTAAATCAATCTAACAATTGCTGCCCCCCAAAAGGGCACTAGCATTTTAAAGGTGATTTTATGGGGTCTCTAGATCAATTCCAACAGTATCACCATCTTAATAATATTCATTTTTAAAATCCATGCAAACAAAATGCTTTTCCACTTATGTGGTTTTAATTTCTTTCATCAACATTTTGTTCTTTCCACTGTACAAACCTTGCATTTCTTTGGTTTATTCCAAAGTAAGTTTTTAATTTTTTGATGATATTCTAAAGGGAACTATGTCTTTAATTTAATTTCAGGTTGTTCATTACTAGCTCTTAGAACTTCAGCTATTTTTTACATATTAGTCTCTCATTCTATAATCTTTCTGAACTCTAATAGATTTTTAAGTTTTTTTGGTTTTGATGCTGCTGTTGTTACTGTTTGTTTTTTGTAAACATTTCCTTTGTCCTAATGTCTCTCTTCATTCACTCCTTACCAATCTTTCACATTGTGCTGATGTGAGTAACTATCTAATGTCCTTACATGTGAGTATTTCTGATCAGGCAGGTCTGCTTGTGAAAAACTCAGTTTTTTTTTCTTTTTTCAAGAATTTCTTAATTTTTTGTTATTTAAAATAGTTTTGCTGGATATAGACTTCTTGATTTTAATATATGATTCCATGGTTTTTTGGTATTCATTTTTCAAATGATAAATCAACTCAATCTTATGAAGGATAGCCTGTATCTAAATTATTTTTCTTTATTCCATTTTTAATTCTTATTAGTACATATTTCCAGTACACAACGGTAATGCTCCTCGTGTGGAGTCAGTACAGTGTCATATAAGAGAAATCATGTGATAGTTAAGCTCCTGTGTGTGATTTATTGCTTCTTTTAAGGCTTGGCTTTCTGCACTTGGATTATCACACCATGTGTATGTATGCATCTCTTTGAGTTTATCATACTTAAAATTTATAGTTTCTTGAATGTGTACATTACTGTTTATTAAATCCAGTAATTTTCAACATCATTTGATTAAATATTCTTTTAGTATATTTCCCTCTGTCTAGCTACTTAATTCTTCCATGTGTTGGTATAATTATGTGCGTTGCATCTTTTAGGATGTGTTCATCTTTATTCATCCTTTATTTTCTCTTCATTGTGCTGAAAAATCCTGTTGCTTCTTCCTGTTGTCTCGCAATCTGTTGTCAGGCCCTTTTAGTGTTTTGTTTTATTTTAGTTTTTGTACTCTTCAATTCAAGAATTTCTTCTTGGTTCTCTCTTTTTTTAAAATTTTATTTTAAAGAGAATAAAACAAAAGAGGGCAGTACAGAGCAGATCAGAACAGGACAACATAGGCAACACAGTACTTTTCTTTAAAACAACCAGACATTAACAGTAGCTATCACAATATCTCTTTCTCTGCTATAGTTGAGCATATTTTCAAATACAATAATATCAAACATAAGAAAATAGTATAAAACCATTCAAAGAGCGAAAGAATTACAGGGCTTTCTGAACTGAATAACAGAGAATGATCAATGGGCACTATAATATCTCATTTTCAATAAAAAATTTTATTTATACTATCACACATATTCAAATCCCAGTAAGACACAATGTGATAGATAGAACCAATGGTAGCAGAAGAGTAGAAGCATGGTAGGACTTCTAAGAAGGATGATATTAAATCAGCAATAGCTGTCATAATGTTTTGTTTTCTTCAAAACAGCTGTTCATACCATCACACATGATATAGTCAAACAAAACAGAATAAAACCTTCCACTGATGAATGAAAACATTGAAAGGCTTCAAAGCTATGAGATGGGGACTCATGCTTACCATAAAATCTTATATACTCTTATCAAGTCTCATACTAGGGAGACTACATGGAACGGCGACAGGGGACATCCTTGTCTTGTACCTGATTTTAAGGTAAAGGCTTTCAGTTTTTGGCCATTTAGTATGATGCTGGCTGTAGGTTTGTCATAGATGGCCTTTATCATATTGAGATAAAGAACGTCTATTCCCATTCTCTGTAAGGTTCTTGTCATGAATGAGTGTTGGAGTTTATCAAAAGCTTTTTCTGCATCTATAGAGATGCAGATCATGTGGTTCTTCCTTTTGGCTCTATTGATATGGTGGATTACATTTATTGATTTACGTATGTTGAACCATCCCTGCATTCCTGGGATGAATCCCACTTGGTCAGAGTGAATAATTTTCTTGATGATTTGCTGCATCCTGTTTGCTAATATTTTATTGAGAATTTTTGCATCTATGTTCATTATGGAGATTGGCCTATAGTTCTCTTTTTTAGTTGGGTCTTTCTCAGGTTTTGGTACTAGAGTATTATTTGCTTCCAGGAATGACTTAGGAAGAATTGCTTCCCTTTCAGTTTCACTGAAGAGTTTGAGGAGTGTCGGCATTAAGTCTTCTTTGTATTTCTTGTAGAATTCTGCAGTGAATCCATCTGGGCCTGGGCTTTTCTTTGTTGGCAAGGTCTTAATTACATTTTCAATTTCATTAATAGAAATTGGGTTATTCAGCAGTTTTACATCTTCCTGATCTAGCTTTGGTAGTTCATATGTATCTAGGAATCTGTCTATTTCTTCAGTGTTATCGAACCTATGAGAGTAGAGGTTTTCAAAGTAGGTGTTGATGATCTTCTGTATTTCCATAGAGTCTGTGGTAATTTCACCTTTTTCATTCCTTATTGCATGAATCTGAGTTTTCTCTTTCCTTTTTTTTAAATAAGGTTGGCCAGGGGCTTATCAATTTTATTTATTCTTTCAAAGAACCAACTCTTTGATTCATTGAACCTTTGTACTATTTTCTTAGTCTCTATTGCATTAATTTCTGCTCTAATCCTTATAATTTCCTCCCTTCTTTTGGCTTTGGGCTTGGCTTGCTCTTCTTTTTCTAGATGTTTGAGTTGTAGCATCAGGTTGTTTATTTGTGTTTGTTCTGTCTTCCTGATATGGGAACTCAGTGCAATAAATTTTCCTCTGAGGACTGCTTTCATTGCATCCCACAAATTCCGATAAGTTGTGTTTGTATTTTCATTTGCTGGTGGATAATGTTTAATTTCTTCTTTAATTTCATCTGTGACCCACTGATTGCTCAAGAGTGTATTACTCAGTTTCCATGTGTTTGTGAGGTTTTTACAGTTGCTTTTGTCGTTAATTTCTAATTTCATGTCACTATGATCCAATAACATGCATGGGATAATTTCAGTTCTTTTGCATTTACTTAAATATGTTCTATGAGCTAGTATATGGTCTATTTTAGAGAATGTCCCATGTACTGCTGAGAAGAATGTATATTCTGATTTTGTTGGATGGAAAACTCTATATACATCTATCAAGCCCATTTGTTCACAAGTATGATTCAGTTCTGTTATTTCTTTGCTGATTTTCTGTCTAGTTGATCTGTCCCTCTGTGTCAAAGGCATGTTAAAATCTCCTGTTATAATTGTGTTATTGCTTATTTGACTTTTTATTTCTGTTAATATTTGCTTTGCATAGCTGGGTGCTCTGGAATTTGGTGCATGTATATTTAAGATTGTTATCTCTTCCTCTTGAAGTTTTCCCCTAACTAGTATGTAGTGACCTTCTTTATCTCTTTGGATCATTCTTGGTTTGAAATTCACATTGTCTGCAAACAGGATGGCTACTCCTGCTTTTTTTTTGGTTTCCTGTTGTGTGAAGTACTATTTTCCATCCTTTGACTTTCAGTCTATGGGTTTCCTTTTGGGTAAGATGGGTTTCTTGTAGACAGCATATGGTTGAATGTTGTTTCTTGAGCCATTCTGCCAGTCTGTTTCTTTTGATTGGTGAGTTGAGGCCATTTACATTAATGGTTATAACTGTTATATATTGGTTTATTGTTGACATGTTATCTTTCTGCTGTTGTATCTTTAGCTTTCCATTCTATTTAATTGTCTACCTTGCTTGGTGGGTTTATCCTATATGTATCTAGAATATCTTTCAGTATTTCTTGTAAGGTGGGTTTTGTGGTCATGAAATTTTTCAGCTGTTCTTTGTCATGGAAGTATCTTATTTCTCTATCCATTTTGAAAGACAGTTTGCAGGGTACGTCAGTCTGGGTTGGAAGTGGTTTTCCTTTAGGATCTGAAAGACTTCACTCCATGCTCTTCTTGACTTCATTGTTTGTGTTAAGAAGTCTGCTGTGACTCTGATAGGTTTTCCTTTATGGGTGATCTGTCTTTTCTCTCTAACAGCTTTTAGTATTCTGTTTTTATGGTGGGTTTCTGGGATGGTGATTATTATGTGTCTGGGTGTAGTTTTATTTTGGTTATGGCTATTTGGAGTTCTATATGCTTCACTAATCCAAATGTCAGTTTCCCTTCTCATGTTTGGGAAGTTTTTAGCTATTACTTCTGTAAATATCCTATTGATATCATTTGGGCTGTCTCCTTCTTTTTCATTTATCCCTATTAATCTTATGTTATTTTTCTTTGCATCATCTTGCAGCTGTTGAATGGTTATTTCCTGATTTTTTGTTATTTTTAAAAGATCTTTCCTTTCCTGTTCACTAGCTGCGATCTTATCTTTGAGGTCTGAAATTCTATCTTCACTTTAATTGAGGCGGTTTTTACAGCTTTCAATATAATTTTTGATTTCCTGTATATCTCTTTGAATCTGCTTTATGCATTCTGTTTGTTTCTTATAGTGTTCATTCAGGGATTCTATCTGTTTGCTTTGTTCCTCTAATTTTTTAGCTGTGTCTTCACTAGGTGTGTTCACTATTTCTTTCACTACTTTTATCATTTCTTCTTTTACCTGGGTGGGTGTGTTGCAAATCTCCTTCTGCACCCTCAGCTACTGGAGTTGTCTCAGCTCCTCTGCAGGTACTTGGCCCCCTAAACTGAGAGGTGGAAGGAGGGTGTGGAGAACTGAGGCCAGAGAAACCCCTGGGGTAAATCCCCTGTCCTAGGGGTGTGGATATGAACTCAGCAGCTGGCAGTGCTGGTCTCAAGCCATCCCAAGTCCAGCGCAATTGAGCTCAGAGACCCCGAGCAAGGTTCCTTCCTCCTGGGCTGAAACAAGACTGCTGAGCGTGGCTGGCTAAGGCCCCACAATCTGCTGGACCCAGTCCAGCATCCTGGTAGCTCCCCAGGAACTCAAAAGCCGGAATGTAGGTCTCCAACTCTCCCCAGGTCACCGAAACTCACCCTAGGCTACCTCCACCTCTCTGTAGACTCCGGGTTCTTTTAATTGAGATGCAGAAGCTGGGCGTGGATAACTGGGCCCGGCAGAGGCCCCAAGGCACAATCCCCTGTCCTAGGGGTGTGGATATGAACTCAGCAGCTGGCAGTGCTGTTCTCAAGCTGTCCCCAGGCCAGCTCAGTTGAGCTCAGAGTCCTTGAGCAAGGTTCCTGCCTCCTGGACTGAAACAAGTCCACTGAGCATGGGTGACTGAGGCCCTGCAATCTGCTGGACCCAGTCCAGCTTCCCGGTAGTTCCCCAGGAATTCAAAAGCCAGAATGTAGGTCTCTAACTTTCTCCAGGTCACCAGAACTCACCTCAGGCAATCTCCACCTCTCTGCCTATTCTTGTCTCTCTTGATTGAGATGCAGAAGCTGGGCCTGGAGAACTGGGGTGGGCAGAGACCCCGGGGTACAATCCCCTGTCCTAGGGGTGTGGATATGAACTCAGCAGCTGTCAGTGCTGGTTGCAAGCCATCCCCAGGCCAGCACAATTCTTGGTTTGCTTTTATAATTGCTTTTTGATGATATTCTCTACTTCATGGAGAAATGTTCTAATATTTCTCTTTGTTTTTTGGACACAGTTCTCTAAAGGTCTTTGACTATAATTAAAATAGCTGGTTGAAAACTCTTTCTAAGTTAATTTTACCATCTGATCTACCTAGGGACATTTTTACTGATTGTTATATTCATGTAAATGCACTATACTTTTAAAAGTTCTTGTCATGTCTTGTAATTTTTGTGAAATGTGGCCATTTCAAATCATGAAATGCGGTAACTCTGGAATAAGATTTTCCCCTTGCCCAGCCTGTTGCTGCTGTTGGTCACTGCTGGTGGTGCTGTTTATTTAATGGATTTTCTGAAGGAATTCTGCATGGTCTCTCTTTTTAATTGTGTGTGGCTAAAATCACTTCTTAGTTAGATTAATGACCAGTTAATGATGACATAAATTTCTTAAATGCTTTGAACCAGAAGATCTCAGGTTTCCCAGCTAGGTCTGAATGCATGTTGGGCTACCCTTTGACACTCAGAGCTGCCGGACCTTTCCCTTCAGACCTCCATATATGTCTTCCAGGAAGACATAGGAGTTTTTAAAGCTCATGTGGACTACTTGGCTTTACCTTTTACTTATTTTTTTACTTTTTTTAAAAAAAGAAGAATGTTTATTCTTCTGAGAGAAACACAAGGGGTCCCAAGTGGGTTACCAAAGACCTCACCTTTTCTAGGGATTTTTATAGAACAAAACCATGAGGTGATATGGGTCCAAGGTGGAAAAATGGGAAATTCAAGGTGGATGAGAGGTTGGACACTCATAACATTATGAGTGTAATTGCTCAGGTAAAATTGATTAAATCAGGATCAAATGGAAAAGCCAGTCATGTAGCAGGATGGTATGAATACAGAAAAGGAACTTCACCTGTAAGGATTTGGGTTAGTCGTCCCTAGCTTCGTCAAGGTGATTGATACCTATTTAGAATATCAATCCCTGATATTTATCCTTAGGAAGTAAGTGGGTACATTTGTTTTATCTTTTGTCTTGAGTTCTGGCCAACAGCAGGAGGTGTCTGTCTCTCCCATAGTTGCAAGATATCTTCTGCACTGATTTCTTTGAGGGTCTAGTCCTGTCTGAATGCCTATAATATTTCTATCTAACTCAGTTGCCTGTGACATTACCCCCTCTGAAGAAGTATCCCAAAATGCCATGAAGGAGTAATGGGCAATAACCTTTTAAAGTTCTTGGATAGTCTATTGTTTGCCAAAACTACTATTAATTTCCTCATTTAGTCATATTTTGAGAATATGTACCACTGAATATTTCAACAAACACATCATGCTTTGGGAGACCATATTTAGCACCAAATCCCAATTAACCAGCTTTGCAAGTGATGTTTTTCAGAAAATCATTAGATTAGTGGAACATTGAAAATCATAAGGAATTATGTTCTGTATGCTCCTTTAGGACCACTAATAAGAGCTTTTATCTTCATATCTAGTAGTAACTTAGGAAGTGGTGATGGGATCAGGTAAATGAAAATACTACAGAAGTCAAAATGACTCAGATGTTTTTCCTGTGTTAACACCTCCTGAATTGCTTTGAGCCGTGGGTCGGGGTCATGAAGGAAGTCCAGTGCACATCAGTATTTGTGGGCCAGCTAGGAACAAGGCTCAGCTAGGATAGTAGAGCCAGGGAGAGAAGAGGAATTGGGGAGGGAAGCCGTGGGGACCCTGTGACACCAGACTGCTATCTGCTTCTGCTGCTCCCTTGCCCTGGTGAGTTGATGTCCACAAAGCAAACCAGGCTGCAACACGAGGCACTTACTCTCCCCATCTGTCCTGCTTTTCTGTCCTGCACCTCCCAACCTCTTCTTCCCTGGGTGGAGGCTTCTTTTTAAGTCAACCATGTCTTCAGATTTTCTACACGGGTCTCTATCTACATGCAGTTTATATTGAATCTATTTTCAAAGCCCAAAGATTGGGCATCCTTAAAGCCAGATTTCTCAAAAAACTCCTTCCCAAAGTTGGTGGCCGGCCTAGATGAATGGCAGTCTCTTGGAGCAGAAGATCAGCGAGGGTCTGTGGATCTTTGGAGCCCCTCAGGTGTTCGTACTTGGTACCCAGCATTGAGGACTGCTACCTCAGAAATCAGTGCTTTCTGATCAGGGGAGAAGGCTAATTTTGTTTCATTTTTCGATTTTGATCTCCACTGGCTCTTACAATTCTGCATCCATTTTGTGGGTTTCATTTCCTGTGAATTTCACATTTGGTCCCGCTATGCTTTCCTTTAATCCTAATGAAGAACAGAGTTCCAAGAGATTGGGAATAAGACAGAAATTTTGGCAGGCCCTCTTATCCTCTTGGGAGTCTTCCTTGTAATCCTCACCCTTTCTGTGCCAGGCATCTGCACCCAGGAACAGGCAGTTCCAGGTTCCAGCCTTGCCACTGGCTAACCTGCTTTGTGTCTGTGTTTGTTTATACTTAGCTTTGTACTGTTGATCTCTATTAAAGTCATTTTATCAGTGCTGTAACAAGTTATTACAAATATAGCAGCTGAAAACAATACTCATTTATTATTTTACAGTTTTGTATGTCATGAACCAGTGATATGAAGATATTGGCAGAGTTGCCCCCCCCCCCAAGCTCTGAACCGGGTTCTACATCCTTGCTTATCTGGTAGGTGGCAGGGTTCATTTCCTTGGGGTGGTGGAACTAAGCTCCATTTTCTTGACGGCTTGGAGGTGAGGGCCAGGCCAACTTTAGATGCCCCCACATTCCTTGGGTCATGGCTTCTTTCTTCACCCTGAAAGCACACAGGAGGGTTAGATTTTTACGATGTTGCAATTATCTGGCAACAGGGAAGAAAAGGTTCTCTTTTAAAGACCCATGTGATTACTTCGGACCCAAATGGGTGATGCAGGATAATTTTTCTCTCTTAAACCTTGTAATATTAGTTATTTATGCAAAGCCATTTTTTTTCCTTTTTCATCATATAAGGTAGTGTAGTCACTGGTGTGGGGAACTAGGGTCTGGGTATCTCTGTAGGACCATTATTCTGTCTGTCAACTTCAACATTTATTTTAGTTTTTAACTTTGCAGTGTTCTAGCCCAGCATGGGATACACATTTAATACATCCTTAGGAAGTGCTGTGGGGCACGCGGCTGGTTATCAAGAGTGAATACCGCCTCCAGTACCTGACCTGAGCTTTCCAGAGGCTTTGCTTGGTTCCTGCCCACTGTGCAAGGGGTTGAGCGTTTCTGTTCTCATCCCAGCTCCTGGAAACCCACTTCCACACTCAGGCATTATCTGAGATTGCTGTATCCCAAGCCATCCCTTGTGGGTACCAAAGGTCATGTTTCTAACCAAACTCAGCAGCACAGAGTCACTGAGGTCTGGGACCCCATGACATTGACGAGAGATCCCACAGAGTCTGCACACAATTTCTTTCCCTCCTAGTTGGCTTCATTCCTAAAGTACGAGAGGAGACATTTACAGATTAAGCCACACAGAGTTTAGAAATCCATTGGTGAATTTCGTAATTTTCTTCTCTGGATTTATTGGGAGTGTTGCTGTTATCCAGAAAAACACTTGTACACCGTGTAATTCAGGAAACCATAGCGTGAAAGAGCTGATTCAAGAAGTTTGTCCAGTGGAACAAGGAAGGCTGCTGGTGGCGGAGCAGTGCTTTCTGGGAACTGTGGGGGCCCACAGGACTTGAAAAGCAGCTCCCCAGGAGGATATGTTTACATATATGGTCTAAAAGAGGACATAACCTCCCTTCAGCTGCTGTTTCTCTCCCTTTCAATACTTTTCACAATGAGTATTGATTTTTCCCTGTAGACAAACATTCATTCATTCAACACACATTTACTGAGCATGTCCCTAGCAACAGCAGACGGGCACTGATGCCTGCTGTGTGCAGCCTTATGTTTCAGCTGCTATTACTTAACCTGTGCTTAGATGCAGGGGGAGGGAAGACATCAGATTCATCTCTGCATCACAAGGACATAGACCAGCAGCCACCTTGATGCTACTGATATTACTGCGTAATGATTCTGGAGGCCCTGGGTCAGCCCAAGCAGGGCTGCACCTGGCCCAGCTGAGGGCACCCAGAGGGCTATGTGCAGTGAAACCTGAACCAAATCTCGATGGATCGAAGCTCTAAACCGAATGGAGGGAAAGGCTTCCGGAAGAAGGGGTGCTGTGTGCCTACAGAAAGAGGTGAACTCAGCGATGACTGCGATGGTCCGCGCGTGAAGCTGGGAATGACGTGGCCGGCAATGGAGGTGAGACCCCGTCTTGGCCAATCGCTGTGCTGCCGCATGGGGGCGGAGGCTTGGTCTGCCTCTGGCTCTCCTGAGGGCTGGAGTGTGGGCAGCCGCTGCTAGACCCGGGAGGGACCCCTGCACTGATATCACCTTTGTCGTGGGCCATGAGTAGACGGTGGCAAAGGGCACAAATGTCCAGCTGCTCAGCCAGGCACCCTGCTTACGTACCACGCCACATCTGGGCAGCACGCCAGCTCCTGCCGTGCTCTCCTCTTGATTCTCCTTTCCTGTGCCAACCTCGCCTTGTCTTCCAGGCTAGATCAAGCCTACCTTAGTGACCCAGTAACCTCTACGTATGCAATAATTCTATTTTTAATATGAAATATTTTCAACATGTATATGACTTATTTATCAAATTTGTTCAACAGTTTTCTTCTCACTAAATGTCTAATTCCTTTACCAATTTATATATCTTTTCTCACCTGAAATTCATGAAATTCTTAATGAATTCCCAGTGAAATTCAAAAAGTGGAGAAGAAGGTTCTGGCTTGTATAATAATATAGGTTCAGAATTCCACATGAGATGCAGAACAGAGACTTTACCCACGCTGTGGGTGCAATGGGAAAGGGAAGGACGGAAGGCAGGGAAGAAATGAAAAAAGGAGGGGTTTATAGCTATGCAGGCACAGGCTGGCTGATCAGAACCCTCAAGGCAGAGGAGTCTGCAGGCCCCTAGGTCTCCCACCGTGTCCTTCCAAGGTGAAGGCGGTGGACCCAGCAGACACCGAGCCTCTGGTGAGACAGGACGCTCCACTGCAGGGAGTCTGTTTCAAACAAAATAAGAACACAGAGCCATGCAGTGTTACTGTATAAAAATTATCTGTTCCATGCCCTGGAGTAACATGTAAAATTCGGATCACTTTCCCTAACATCCGTGCTGTACTGGTGCATTTTAGTTTCACAGCATACGTGGTTTCATTTTATTTTATTGAAATCCATTTTATTCATAGATAAAAAGCAATGAAAAAACTACAACATAATTTTAAAGTACAGCAATTCATACACTGTGCATTGTCATCCCCAAATCATTCACCCAGGGCACAAGACATCTGCTTTCAATTGTCCGAAAAATACCAGCACAAATCTTTCTCTTCAGTGAACGCAGAGAAATCAGTAATATAACTATCTTAGCATACATATACAAATGGTCCTTTTAAAGATGTGATTCACAATGATGTTTTTCATTACTGCTATTACTAATGTATCTTTTGAATGTACTGATACGATAAGTACACATTTATTGTGTACCATTAGCTTTCAACCACGATAACAAAATATCTCAAGCCAATAATTGGTAAGGAGGAAAGGGTACTGAGCCTGGAGACCCAGTAGTAATGAATTCCCATCAGAGGTGCAAAACATAATTTAGCTTCAGTAAGTCTATTTTTTGGTATTTTATCTAATCAATTCATTTATATCATTACTACTTTCATTTAGCTTTTTAGAGGGGTTTATTATGCCCTGTAATTCATTTTCTTTGATGATTACGAGGAGTTTTATCTTGGCTGAGTTTGGATAGTTTATGTTGTTAAAACCTCTGTTCATTTCTTCCATGTTGTTAGACCTATGAATATTAAATTGTTTGTAAAGTCCACACTGACTATCATTAAATATCTCATTAATGACCTCAAAATTTGTGGTGATAGCCACTGTTTACCTGTTCATTTGTGTCTTTCTTGTTTTCATATTTGTCATCTTGGTGGAGTAATCCAATGATATAACTTAAAAATAGTTTTTGTTTCATTTATTTTATTTTGTGTAACTATTATTAATTTCTGTTTATATATGTGTTTTCCTATCTTTTGCTTGCTTTTGGTTTAAATTTTTAGGTTTTGTTTTTGTTTTGTATTAGGTTTAAACTTGGGTTATTAATTTGAGACCTTTAATTTCTTTTTTAAATTTTTATTTTGAAAAGAATAAAATTAAATGAGAAAGAAAACAAAATGGGGTCATTTGAAACAAAAGGATGGACATATAGATGATTTAAAACCACAATACAAGGTGATCTACAATGGTTACTATGGTGTCTCATATTATCTTCAATAGAATTGCCCATATTATCAGGTATAGTAAAATTGAACATAGCAGTACAGAATAAAATCAATAAAAACAAAGCATTGGAGACATTATAGGATTTCAAAAGCAGGTAATAGTCAAACCAGAGTGAGTATCCTAGTGAATCTTACCATCTTCAGAGTAGTTGCCTATAGTCTCAGACTTGATACTATCAAACATAACAGATTTGAATAAAATCAGTCAAGACAAGACCAGATTCTAACAAACCAGATTCAGATAAAATCAGTCATAAGACTGAGTCATGAGACAGTGTAAGTAATACAGGGCTTCAGATTAAGTTAATAGGAAATTAAAGATAGTTACCATAGTATATCCTGCTATTTTTGGAATAGCTGTCCATGCCCTCAAATCTAGTACAAGTAGACAGACTGGAACAGAATATAACCAAACCAAACAGAGCGATGAAAACCATAAGGGTTTCAAATCATGATACAAGATTAACAATGTTCACTACCTTCCCTATTTAGACAATTCTTCTACTTTCACTTTCACAGGGTGCTTTGTACATTTTGGATTCCGCTAACTCTTTTAGCGTTAGATTAGGGAGGCAGCCTGCTATTTACCCAAGTTGTTCTAACCCTTTTTACCCCTGAGCTTGATCTCAAGTTGTATCCATTTACCTACAAGAGCCTCAAGGTTTTCCCTCCTTATAGCTGAGTACTTCGCCACTGTATAAAAGTGTCATGTCTTTCCCTGAGCTTGATCTCAAGTTGCATCCATTTACCTACAGGTGCCTCAAGGTTTTCCCTCCTTATAGCTGAGTACTTCGCCACTGTATAAAAGTGTCATGTCTTTCCAAACTATCTGAAGCTGCTGGACAAGGTGCCCCTATTTCTCTCTAGTTCCTTGTCACATAGAGCACTATTTTCTCATCCTTGACTTTCAGTCTATAAACCCCCTTTCAGGTTAATTATATTTCTTATATAAAGCATCTTGATGGACCCTATCTCCTGATCCACTCAGCCTGTGTTTCTTTTTGTTAGTGTATCAAGGCCATTTGTGTTAGTGTTTATAGCCAGCCTTCTCTGCCTCATCTCTGCCATGCTATTTTTTTTGCCATTGGTTGTCTATTTTTCCCATTCATTCCACTGTCTGTCCCATTGAGTGAGGCCTCTCTGCCACTGTTCATGAAACTATGTTTTTTTTTCTCTTTCTCTCTAGAATGTCCTCCAGTATTTTTTGTAGGGTTGGATTGGTGGTTATGAACTCCCCCAGTTCCTCTTTGTCATGGAAGCATCTTGTTTCTCCATTAATTTTGAGAGATAGTTTTGCAAGGTACATCAATCTGGATTGGAGATTATTTTCTTTCAGGGCTTGGAATGCTTCACTCCAAGCTCTTCTTGATTTGATGGTTTATGTTGAGAAATCTATTGTGATTCTGATGGATTTTTCTTTATAGGTGATCTGTTTCTTTTCTCTGACCACTTTTAGTATTCTGTTCTTGTGTTGAATTTCTGGGATCTTGATTATTGTATGTCTGGGTATAGATCTATTTTGCTTATATCTGGCTTAAGTTCTGTATGCCTCATATATCCTAATATAATTTCTTTTTCCTATGCTTGGGAATTTTTCCTTAATTATTTCTGTGAATAACATTTGTAATTCATTTGTGTTTACCCCTGCTTCTTCACTTGCATTTTTTTATCCTTAAGTTATAGATTCTCTTGTCATTTTCTAGCCTTTGTATTGTTACTTCCTGGTTCCTTGTTATTGAGATCTTTCTTTTCACAATCACGTTACAAACCTGTCTTCAAGTTTTGATAGTCTATCTTTAGTTTCTTTCAAAAGTTTTGCAGCTTTCAAGGGAATTTTTAATGTCCTGGTATTCTCTTTGAATCTGTTTCATGTATTCTAGATTTTTAAATATATTCTTCATTGAAGGTTTCCCTCCTTTTTCTATGCTCCTCCATCTTCCATCTAGGTCTTCTTGAGAGATGGTTAACATTTCTTTTATTAATCATCTTATATCTTCCTTTACTTGTATTAGTATTTCTTTTTTGAGTTCTTCTACAATGTCACAAAGATATTTCTTGATGTCAGATGATATTGCTTCTGATACTACAGGTGTGCTGGCTCCACTCTCTTCTGTGTTTAGCTCTCCTGGTCCAGTATTGTTTGGGTTGGAGGCTGGAGACATCCTTTTGTTTCTTTCTCTTGTCATGTTTATGGATTCTTCCAGACAACTGTATAGTAGAGGTCCCACGCACTTTCTGTGTTGGTTATGATTACTCTGAAGCATGTTGGCTGCGGCTTGCTGCCCTCCCCAGTCTGCTGTTGACCACTGAGGTACAAGCAGGGGTGGTGCAGGCTGGCCCTTCCCTTCTGAGCTAGTCAACCATTGGGGGTCTTCATCAGGTTAGTGTGTGCTGCATGGACGGAAGTGGTTCTGGACAGCTTCAGGGGAAACTTGGTCCTTGTCTATTGGATCGCATACAAGGGTGGGACTCAGTCCAAGCAATTCTCACCAATCTGCTCTGTGCTAGGAGTAGCTAACTGACGCCATTACAGATCTGGATCTTGGCTTGTCCTGCCAGACTCCAAAATATCACCCAGCCAATCACCCAGTCTTGTGGGAGGACTAAGTTCTGCACACTCACTGTGGGCCAGTGCAGATCTCCATGCTGGCTCTGTTCTCCACTCCACTGCTTCCTTCCAAGACCTCATCCTTCCACCAAGGCCCTTGGGCTAGCCAATACCCAGCTTCCCTGTGACTGTGTGTCCTTCAGATTCCAGCAGTGCCTCACATGCGTGGGGCGTGCCTCACATCCACTGAGAGCATGTCTGGCTACAGCCTTCAGTCCACACCTCTCCTTTCCTTTTTTTTTTCTTTTTCTTTTTCCTTCTTTCTTTTTCCCCCACTTTAGTTTCTCCCTGGGCCATGAGAATCCATCTCCTTTCATCTGATCGTCTCCATGATGTCAAATTCCAGCATCTGAGCTGTTTCTCCCAGACAGGCTCTTTACTTTGCTACTTATGGATCTGCCATCTTCCCAGCGGCAATTAGTGCTGTAAATTGCTTCAGCTACATCATGTGGATATTGCTATGCTTTGCTTTTATTTCATTTATCTCTCTATATATTTTAGTTTCCTTTGAAATATTCTGTCAAATAACATTACTTAGAAGTGTGTTGCTTACTCTGCATACTGTGGGCAGTATGAATTGATATAGCCATATGGAAACAGTATAAACCCTCCCTCTAAAAATTACCATATGATCAGATAATCCAACTCCTGGGTATACATCCCAGAAAAAAAATGAAATCAGGACATTGAGAAGACAGCTGCACTTTTGTGTTTATTTCAGTGCTATTACAGTAGCCAGGGTACTAGATCAACCTGTGTCCCTCAACTGATGTGATCCACATACACAATGGATTGTTATTTAGTCACAAAAATAATGAAATTGTGCCATTTGGAACAATATGATTGTAACAGGAGACCATTATACTAAGTTAACTGAGTCAGGAACAGAAAGTAAGAAAAATCTTACTCGTGCAGAGAAGAGACCTCATTTCAATCTCCTAGAAGTTGAGAATGGAATGGCAGTTCCCAGAGGCTGGGGGTGGGGCTTGAAGAAAGGTTGATCACTGGGTGTTCAGATTGCATGAATTATAGTGGCAAGAAGTTGCCTGGTGCTACTGCAGAGTATGGTGACTGCACATAATGATTGTATAGTCACAAATGCTAGTGTAAAGCATTTGTAATATTTTCACTATAAAGAAATAATATATGTTTGAGGAGACAGATAAGTTTCACTTGATTCAAACATTATACATGGTCCATATGTATTAAAACATCATGTAGTTCTCCATTTTTTGTTTTCTGTATCAGTTAAACAAATTTAATAAAAAGGAAGAAGAGATGTATTATTTAATTTCTCCATGTTTGAAGATTTTCTTTTTCTTTCTAATTTCTATGTTGGCTGTGTTATTATGAAGAAAACACACTACATGTTTTCAGTATGTTTTAGTATTTGAGATTGGTCTTATGGGCTGGCATATGATCTATCATTATTAACAGTCCATCAGTGGTTGGAAACCTTGTGTGTACTGCTGTTGTTGGGCAGGATGCCCCACACGTGCTATGTCCTGTTGCTTACTTGTGGTGTTCAGATCTTACACAACTCAGCTGATTTCCTATTTTGTGGTTCTGTCAGTTGTTGAGAAAAGAACACAGAAATCTCTATTATTATGGGTTTATTTTATTTACTTTTAGCAATGTTAATTTTTATTTATTGTATTTGGGAGTATAGAATCCAAATTTTAAGTTAATCATAACTTCTTGGTAGAGTAATGCTTTCATCACCTATGTCTAAGATTTTTCTTTTTTCTTTTATGAAATTTTAGTTTATTAGTACCTTTTTGTAAGGTGTAATATTTATATATTTACACTCCTTGAGAAGTTGGTATATATATATATATATATATATATTACATTATATATATAACACACACACACACACATATATATATATATATATATATATATATATATATAAAACACATTTGAATGCTTTTTTATCCCCTCTTTTCCCCTCCCTCTGCCTCCAACATATCTTGACCCCTTTCCTTATTTTGTACCTGTTTGCAGTTTGTAATGTTTATATTCCATGTGTGGAGGTCCTACATGCATGTAACACATCCAATTCATATTTTTAACCTCTATGTCTTCCCTCCCTCCTTCCTTATTCCATTTCCTTGTCCCATTACCCTTTGAGAAATACATATCTTCCTGCTTCCTATTATCTATCTTTTATTTGATCTTTATGCTTATTTTGAGTTTCTCTTGTAGGAGAAACTATATGGTATTTAAGCTTGCATGGTTGATTTATTCTACTTAACATTATGCTCTCAAGGTGCATTGATTTTCTGACAAATGAGTCAAATTTATACATATGCATGGATTGATGTAATATGGTGGCTTTAACTCTTTCAGAAAGATACCTACAATTGAAATAGCTCAGTCAAGTGTAATTTTCAGTTTTAGATTTTTGGAGAACTGCCATGCTGATTTCCATAGTGGTTGTCCCAGTTTACACTCTAACCAGCAGGGTAGAAGTGTGCCTTTTCCCCTGCACCTCTCCAGCACTGGCTATTATTTGGTTTCTTGATAAACTGTTCTTTCTGCAGTAAGAAGGAATTCCAATGTTATTTTTATTTGCGTTTCTCTAATAACAACCAGTGCTGAACATTTCTTCATTGCATTTATGGGCCATTTGTACTTCTTCTGTGACATGTCTATTCATTTCACTTAATCATTTTTAATTGGATCTTTTATTTGGGGTTTTTTTTTTAGTTCTTTATGTAATGTGTCCTGTTTCTAAGGAATCACTGGAAGCATTTTCCCCCATCCTATAGATTGTCTATTCACCTTGCTTCTTTTGCTGTAGAGAACTTTTTAATATTTGATATGATGCTATTTGTTGATTCTCAGACATATTTCCTGTGCAACTGAGGTTCAGTTCAGAAAGTCTTTGCCTACAACAATGACTTCAAGAGTTTTATCTATTTTTGGCATCCAGCCAGTTAAGTGTTTCTGGCTTAATATTTAATTTTTTGATTCATTTTGATTTTAGTTTATGACATGGTAACATACATAGACTCAATCTTTTCATGTAGGCAACCAGTTTTCCCAGAAGTATTTATTAACAATGCTATCCTTCTTCCAGTGTGTGTGTTTTTGACCTCTCTGTCAAAGGTCAAATATCCTCTTTCCCTAAGAATAAGACCTACTTAGAAAACAACCAGCCTTGAAAACTAGATGTCAAAAATGCCAGTCCTAATCATCCTATCATTGCCTTACCTACTATCAGTGTTCTTATTCAGTGGCTATGCAGTAAGGCAGGTTCCTGTGATTGCTATTGATTTTTATACATTGATTTTATATCCTACTACATTACTGAATTTTGTTATTAATTCTAGGAGTCTTTTGGTGGATTTTTTGAATCTTCTGCAAAAAGAATCATTTTATATACAAGTAATTATAACTTGACTTCTTATTTTCCTGTGCA
Source organism: Dolichotis patagonum (assembly GCA_004027295.1). Classification (NCBI taxonomy): domain Eukaryota; kingdom Metazoa; phylum Chordata; class Mammalia; order Rodentia; family Caviidae; genus Dolichotis; species Dolichotis patagonum. Next base: position 22,505 of record PVJX010005450.1, read on the forward strand.
TACCTATTTTATTTCTTTTACTTGCCCCTGGGAGGCAACAAAACAAACTGAGAAGAATCAGCCCAAGGTCTTGTTACCACAGCCAACTCCCAGGTCAGGATAGAGCACCCTCCCCCAGTACTACCTTTTTCACTTTCTCAAATTCTACCTGCCTATCCACTGTTTTTGTATGGCACAAACATTATCAGTACAATGTGTTTTTATTTTTATTTATTTCTATATTTTTCCCTTTTTTGTCTTTCCTTTTTACTCTTAAAATATGTGAGGTATTGATATATATGTGAAATAATGAATAAAATTAATTATTGACATATGTTTTATCGAGGTTAAACCTCACCAAAAATATAAAGGTAGATCTTTGGCAGGGGGAAAGGGAACTAAAAAATGAAGGGGGAAAGTAAGGGATGTATAAAGCAATCAGATGTGTCATGTACTTGTACCACTACCAGAATGAAAGTACAAATAAAAGAAATGTTTTAAAACTTGTGCATGGAGGGTCAAATACAAGCTTTCTACCAGCTTACTAATTAATTCCAATGATCTTACTGCTTCCTTCAATCTCTGGTTATATTTCCTTTTGTTGCCTTCCCTTCTCCCATACCAACAGATAAATGAGTTCTGGTGTGTGGATACCATGGGGACTGCAGGCCCAGTGGGTAGAGTGAGGCACTTCCTTTCATACCATGTCCATGATAGGTCAAGAAGGAGGTGGGTAGGAATGATTGATCTCACCTCCACAGCTCCCGTCCATCCTTTCAAGAAGCAGCCAGCCTCCTAAACACAATATGTTAGCATATGAGCGAACACAATATGAGCACGTTTCCTTCTGTTTCTTTTCCATCAACTCAGCTCAGATATGAGTACCTAACTATTCTGAAGAATGAGTTACGGACACCTTTGGGGAGCTCGCCCGTTGCTCCCAGGTTGTGAGCCAGTTTGTCCTCACACCTGCTTCCCATGTGGAAAGGATGCCATGGAACCTTCTGTTGCATTCCAGCTGGTCTCGGGCTGGAGAACACAGGTCAACCAGACTTGTTTCCACAAAGGTACCAGGGAGTCCTCCAAATGTGCACCTCTTCTTCATTTTTTATTTTTTTGCTAATATTTTATATCTCTTTTCTTCTTGTTTTTCTTTTGCTATAGTTTCTTAAACTCTCTTTTCTCCTAGATGGTTTGCTTCACTTTTCTTAACATATTGTGTTTACTCAGTCTTGCAATGTGGTGAGTTACAAAAGACATAGGAAATGGATTACAATAATAGTTTCTTATTTGCATGTAATACTTGGCACTTTGCAAAAGGCTTATAAATCATCTCATTGATCTCACCTGTAGGGTGAACATTATTATTCACTTTAATAGACTGGGCTGAGAGGCATGAATAGTTCATATAACTAGTTCTGAAAGCTGGGGGTATCCAAGCCAGGAATTAAATTTATGTGTTTTGGTTAAAACTTTGATATTAATTCAGTGATATCTCATGACCATTTGTTATTGTCATTATAGAAATCTTGTTATATATATCAAATTTGATGTATTTCTCAAATATGTGTAAGTTTGTAAAATATTTTCACATTTTCTCAAACTATTTCCACTTATATGAACTATGCTATCTTTATTAACTTCCTGCTCATTTCTAATTAAGGTCAGTTGAACAACTTATTTCATTGTCTTATCTCCAGTTTTAGTACATGCATGTGTGCACACATGCACGCACTCTTCTATACTTAAACAATCAGTCTTTCCCACCTTCTTCTCCTGAAAATGGGAGTGCTGCAGTAACAGAATATGCTGCATTGGCAGCCAGCTTGGCTTCTAAACGCAGCATAAGGTCTTAGGGGAAATAGGGCTTTGAGAATAGGTGGCTCACTGAACATCTCAGGCAAGGAAAATGCAATGGGAATCTGAAAAGCCATGTGAAAGAAAGATGAACGGGTACCTAGCAGGACACATGAGCCAGACTGAGAGCGCTCCTCCTTGCCAAATTTGAGGCAAGATGAGTATTAATTTATAGAAATCTATAAAATATTATAACATGTAAAGTAAAAAAAATCACTAATCCAGAATGACATCAAAAACACAGAAAGGGAAAAATCCAAAACTGCAACTATTGAAAATGCTTATTATAATTATTTGCTCTTATTTTTAGTAATAAAAGCTAAAATAAGCATTTATATAACCATTCCTTGGAGATACTGTAGCTTACTCTTTGTTGATGTGGGAAGGCCTTCCTTTATGGAAAATACCTGTAATAAAAACCGAATGATCAAATTTTAAAATTATGTTTGCAACATTAGACTAAAAGTTTACTAAAACTATTAGGTGAAAGATTAAGACAAGATATTACTTTAATAATAACATGATATATATCTTCAATGAGAGGAGATTTAGATGCCACCCCTCAACTGAGCAATCTACTGCGTGTCACTGGCAATAGACAAACTAAATAACATCCACATTGGACATTGATAGGCGTAGTGAGCCCAGCACTGACTAGTAACAATGTGCCCAGAATCTCTAACAGGAGTCTTACTGCTTTTAACATTCTTCGTTACAAGAAATACAGTCTGGAGGAAGAAGCAAATTACACTGCTAAAAACAATCAGAAAAATTTAAAATGGTGAAATCTACATCAACAGCAATAACACAGAACATCTAGCTTTCTAACAAAATACAGTATCGTAAATAAAATGAGAGAAAGCTGCCTTCTATGAATGAAATGAGAGTGAACAGACAGGACACTAACCTATTGTGCATAAATCTTGACGGGACCTGACTTGAAAGTAAATGTCTGCCAGAGGATGTATTTCAAAGGCATGAAATTTGGATAAAGAATAGCTATTGGTTTATATTAGAGAATGACAAGTACCTTTTTTAGGCGTGGTTATGGTATTGCGGCTATTGGAGAGAACATCCTCTTCTAAGGAAATGTCTACTGGAGGCTTTAAAGGTAAGTGTCTTGAATCATCAAGTTACACACACACACACACACACACACACACACACACACGAAGTCATTTCACGAGTCTTTAGCAACCCGGATCTGCACCCACTGACTTATTTCCTCGTCTCTGTGAGCACCACATTCTACCTCTTTCACGCTCTTCTGCATACATGGAGCGCTGGAAGGCCTGGTCCTTTTGGAAAATGCCTGCCTATCTTTGAAGCCTCTGCTCAGATCCTCTCCGCTGAAGTTTACCCTGCCTTCCCCAGTGAGCTCTGGTTGTTTCCTCCTCTGTGATGCCAAAACACATCGATCACATTTCTGTTGCAGGATGTACTATGTCGGGAAATTCTTCTTGCCTTACTTACTTACTTACTACCTCTATACTCCTCTCCTTACGGTGTGCTGGCCCATTCTGTCGGTCAGCATGATAATTGTAAAGTGATAAAAGTAAATCAACAAATACATGACGGTCAAAGTCAGAGCAAGTGGACAGCAGAAGTGAGCTCTGGGTCCTGTGGGCTGCTGCTGATTCATTGCCCTCGGCCGTGTTGGCCTCTTCCTTGGCACACGTGAGGATAATATTTCACAGTCCAACTATAGTTGTGTTGAGCTTTCTAACTGGACTGAAGTGATGTAAACCACCTTTAGAGCACATTCTCAAACACATTTTCCATGTTTCTCCCTATCTCTGTTCCACCTGCAACAGCCATGGAGGCCATGTTTTCAATGGTGGAATTGTTTGAAAACAGAGCAGAGTCCCCTACACAGAGTGACCTCCGTGAGAAATAAACTTTCCCGTTAAACCATTGAGACTTGGGGGTAAGATTCTTACTGTATCATGTATTAAAATCTGATTCATGCTTATGCTCTAGAGCTTCCTTTAGGAAACACTGTCCAACTCTACCTGCCAATGTGAAGAAAATGCACATAGCTTCCTGGGCGGAAACACCACAGAGAGAGTGGAGTGGGGAGAGATGAACTAGTATAGAGAAGACACTGTGTTGTTTCAGAGTTGGACAGAGAGCTACAGAATGTGGTCGCTGAAAAGTGCCGAAGACAAATCCCGTGCTCATGGGAATGAGAAATCCCTCTGAGAACATTTCTGCAACCAGCTCTCCTCTACTCTGCTTCCTACTTCATCCTGGCGTATTGACTATTTCCTTGAAACAAATGTAGACTATTTCAGACCTGGCACACAGCCTCAGCTGCTGTAAGAGAGCAAGTTTCTTCAGTTCCTTGGGACTTTTAGGTCACAGTGACCAGTATTTGTCAGAAAATTCAGTGACTTCATATTGCTCACCATGTGTCAAACAAAAAGAAGTGCAAAGGACTGGCCTAATACCAAGTGGAGCACTTAAAGCAAAAAGGGAATTAAAAATCAACTCTGATGATTGGGAGAAAGAAATAGAGTTATCTCTTCTGACGTGAAAAACAGAACTTGATTTACAAGGGATAGGAAAATACAGATACAGCTGAAGTAATGTCCACTCCCTGTCCATGTGGCAGATGCATTTGCAGTTACCATAGGAACCATACTTAGAAAGACTAAGTAAACAGATGGTGGATGAGAGCGCCAGGTAGCTCACCAGAGGAGTGGGAGGTTGCGAATAAAGCAGGTGAGTGGCCCTGCGGTGACAGGCCAGAGCTGCAGGCTTCAGTATAAACTCACACAGCACCGTGTGGCTACCGAGAGTTACCGCGCGAAATACGCTAAGTCAGAACAAACGGCCTTGCTCAGCCAGCAAGGCTTGGTCCTTTCTGTTGAGCAGTTTTTATTACTCAATTCCTTTAATTGGTATAACCTTTTCAATAGTAGTTCTCCCGGTGTGTTTTGGTGTGAGCAATCTGTCCACTCTTCAGGTAATGTTTTGGGTGCTGTGCTCTTCGTGTTTTTCCTTGCACTGGATTAGTGGTGATGATTTCTCATTCATTTTCTACATCAGTAAATTGGATCTTCTCTTTATTTTTCTCAGCCTAGCTGTTGGTTAATCAATTTTATTGAACTTTTCACAGAGCCAACTTTAGGTTTCATTGATTTTCTTAATTGTTTTCATGTTTCTAATTTCACCAAGTTATGCTTTGATTCCCCCCCCTATTTTCTCTCTCTTGCTTTATGCTTACATGTCTCCTTTTTTTCTACTTTCCTAAAGTAGAAACTTAGATGATCAGTTTTCAGTCTCCTCTTACTATATATGAAATTAATGTTATAATTTTCACCTAAGCACTGCTTTTGTTGTAGCCTACAAATTTTGGTGAGCTACATGTTCATTTTATTTTGTGCAAAATAGTTTTAAAGATTTCTCTTGAGATTTCTTTTAACCATGTATTAAAAAAGAATCTCTAATTACTTGGAGATATTTTGGTTATCTTTCAGTGACTGATTACTAATTTATTTCTATGATGATCTGAGAACATAAACTGTATTACTTCCGTTCTCTTAAATGTTTTTAGGTACATTTTAAGGTTTAGAAATCAGTCTGTGTGGGTGAATGTATAGTGAGTTTGAGAAGAATATGTAGTCTGTTGCTGATGGATGTATTTTTCTATAAATGTTACTAGATCAAATTGATGTATTATGTTATTTTTGTGCTGACGTTTTTACCTACTGGAGCTATCTATTACCAGTAGAAGGGTATCAAAGGTTCCAAGTATGGGCTGTAATGTCTGCCTGACATATTTTGCTGTGCTCTTGTTAGATCCATTCGCATGGAAGTTTTGTTGTTTTTTTGTAGATATGACATTATCAAAATGTAATGCTTCTTTTTATGCCTACTAAGTTTTCTTATCCTAAAGTGTGATTAGCCTTCAATTTAAAAAAGCCACTACAGTTATTTTGATTTGAGTTAACATGGTTTTTCATTAACATCCATTTATTTTAATCCATCTGAATCACTATAATTTTTGTGGGTTTCTTATGGACAACATATAGTTGAGTTACTTTTAACATCCACTTAAAGTGAACTTGGAGGCAGTCAAGTTAATATCCTTCATGCTTGCAACTGTTTTTTTATCTACTACTTTTTCTGCTTTTTTCTTTAACTAAACATTTTATATAATTTATTTTCACTTCATTTATTGATGGATCAGTTATACTTTAAAAAACCAGTGGTTGCTCTGAAGTTTTTAGTAATTAGAATTCTTTAGAAGTACCTCACTCCTCACATGTAGGGCAGCGGTACTTCACAGTGGCTTCTCCCTGCTTATGTGTTCAGCCTTTATGACGCTGCTGTTTTTCTCTTCATTATCTCTGCATTGTAAATACCCAGTGCATTGTTACATCACTAGTATTCTTCCAGAAAAGCTTAAAATAAAAACACCCTCTTGAACACTATACCTTTCCACATGTACAACTGAATTTCAGACTTGTGCTACTTTTTCCCGCTAAATAAACTTTTAAGCAATGTGTTTGTTTTGTTTTGTTGGAGGCAGAGTCTGCCTATGTAGTGTGGGTTGGCCTTGGGCTCAGTTATCCTCTTGCTTGTCTCCTGAGTGCTGGCATTGCAGGGTGTGCCACTGTGCACAGCCCTCTAAATAACACTTAAAAATAATCCCTGGAAATAGGCTTTCTAGTAATATATTTCATTAAGTTTTACTTGTCTAAGAAATTATTTCCCCTTTATGTGTAAAGAATAATTTGTTTTCTCCTTCATTAGTAAAAATTGGCAGTCCATAGTGTTTACACGTCTTGTGTGGGGTCGGTCATGCACAACACATATCTTCATTCTCGTCTCATCCCTTTCCCTATCCTCTCTTCCTCCCCTCCTTTCCTTGACCCACATCTCATTTAAGAAAGATGCATCTCCCCACTTCGTATTTAATCTGTCTTTTACTTTGCTCTTTCTTCATAATTTGAGTTTCTCATATAAGAGAAACTACATGATATTTAAACTTGTGCATCTCATTTATTTCACTTAAAATTATGGTCTCAAGATGCATTCATTTTCCTACAAATAACTCAACTTTATTTTTTTTAATTTTATTTAAAGAGAAGAAAGAAAAACAAAACAAAACAAAACAGAATAAAGAGTAGCAACAATGCAGAATTCCAAGGAAAAAAGGAAAAGAACAACAACAAAAAAACCTAAGAGATTATTACTTGACAAATTACATACTGACTTCTTGGAAATAGTTGTTCAAATGATAAAGTTAAAACATGTAAAGTAGACATTCAAACAGTGAGACTGTTAACAGTTCTGTTCCATGACTTGACAAAAAAAACCCCAGGAATATGGTCATCCATCTTACGCACTCAAATATATATTCAATTATATAAAAAGGGTAAAATTAAACACAACAAAACAGAATAAAGTGGATCACAAGAAAGCAATGTAAGGGACATAAATTCCAAAACTAGACAATTGGAGATATTCACTTTCTATCATAATGACTCTTGTTTTCTTCCAAATAGTTGTCCATATTGTCACATACAGGGAATTCACATGAAACAACATAGAATGGAATTGATCTCAGCAGGACGAGGAGGGCATTTCAGGTCTTCAAGACCAGACAATAGGGAAGCCGAGAATGTCTCTCATTCTTTTCAAAATAGCTATCCATACCTTGATGTGTGTTGAACTTAAACAAAACAAAACAAGCTAACATAACTTTGAACAAACAATGATAATTTTGCTGGACTATACATCATGACATTATGGGATCAGCACTGGGTATGTAGTGTCTCTTTTTCTTCAAAGTTGTTCATTTCAACATGTGTTATATAGCTGGTTCTTGTAAACTGTTTATAAGCTCTACACATGCATGAGTCTCTGCATGTATATCTATCATTTCTGTATTAGAGGGAAAAACAAAACAAAGCAAGATAAAACAAAACAATTCCTAGAAAAGCACGAGGCAGAAAAGTCACATAAAACCGCAATACAAGGTGATCTACAATGATTACCATGATGTCTCAGCAGTATATAACAACATTAATAAAAATGAAGCATTGGAGACATTATAAGACTTCAAAAGCAAGTAATAATCAAACCAGAGTGGGTATCTTAGTGAATCTTGTCATCTTCAGTGTAGTTGCCTATATTCTTAGACTTGATGCTATCAATCATAACAGATTTAAATAAAATCAGTCAATACAAAGTAACAATCTAACAACCCAGATTCAAATATCAGTCATAATAAGACAGTATAAGTTATAAAGGGCTTCAGATTAAGTTGATAGGAAATTAGGGATGATTACCATAATATGTCCTCTTATTTTTGCGATAGCTCACCATGTCCTCAAGTCTAGCATAAGTAGACAAACATGAAAAGCACGTAATCCATCCAAGCAGAGTGATGAGAATAATGTAAATTTTAAATCTTGTTACCCGATTAACAATATCCTCTGCCTTTCTTTTTTAGACAATTCCTCCCCTTTCACTCCCATAGGGTGCACTGCTTGGTTTGGGTCCCACTGCCTCCCTGTATAGAGCATCTCAATGGACCCTATCTCCTGATCTTCTCTGCCTGTGTTTCTCTTTGTTAATATTTCAAAGCCTTCTATACTAGAGATTTCAGCCAATGTTCTCTGCCTTATTTCTACTATTCTGTTTTTCTGACATTGGTTATCTGTTTTTCTGTTCCACTCCACTGTCTACCCCGTTCACTGAGGCCTCTCTGCCACTGTTCCTGAAATGCTCATATTCTTGTTCTCTCTCTCTCTCTCTAAAATGTCCTTCAGTATTTTTTGTAGGGTTGGATTGGTGGTCACAAATTCTCCCAGTTCCTCTTTGTCATGGAAGCATCTTGTTTCTCCATTAATTTCTAGAGAGAGTTTTGCAGGATACATCAATCTGGGCTGGAGGTTGTTCTCCTTCAGCGCTTGAATTATTTCACTCCAAGCTCTTCTTGACCTGATGGTCTGTGTTGAGAAGTCTGCATGATTTTGATGGGTTTTCCTTTATAGGTGATCTGTTTATTTTCTCTGACAGCTTTTAATATTCTGTTCTTATATTGAATTTCTGGGATCTTGATTATTATGTGTCTGGGTGTAGCTCTGTTTTGGTTGTAGGTGACTGAAGTTCTGTATGTTTCATACGTCTGTATATCATTTCATTTTTCTATGCTTGGGGAATTTGCCTTAACGATTTCTGTGAATAGCCTTTGCAATTCCTCTGTTTTGACTCCTGCTTCTTTATTCACATACTTTATTCTTGAGTTATAGATCCTCTTGTCATCCTCTAGCCTTCTAATTGTTACAACCTGCTCCCTTGTTATTTTTAAGAGATCTTCCCTTTCATGATCACACATTGCAAGCTTATGTTCAATGTTTGATAGTCTATCTTTGGTTTCTTTCAACAGTTTTGCCAGCTTTCTATGGAGTCTTTAATTTCCTGACAGTCTCTTTGAATTTGCTTCATGAATTCTAGGTTTTTCTTGTTTTCTTCATTAAATGTTTCTCTCCTTTTGTGTTCCTCCATTCTTCTGTCTGTGTCTTCTTGAGAGGTGCTTAGCCTTTCTTTTATTAATCTACTTATCTCTTGTTTAATTTGAATTAATATTTCAGTTTTAATCTCATTTATGAGGTCCCCAAGATATCTCTTTATGTCCACTGGTGCTGTGTTTGATGTTGCATGTTTGCTGCCCTCAATATCTTTTATATTTAGCTCTCCTGGATCAATGTTCTCAGGGTTGGGAGCTGGGGTTTTTTTCTTATTTCTCTCTCTCGTCATGTTTTTGGATCCTTCCATACAAGTGTACAGCGTAATTCCCAGACCCTTTTCTTGTTGGTTAAGGCTCCTCTGGAGCACGCAGGCTCGGGGCTTCTGCCCTCTGCCAGCCGCTATCAGAGAGTGAAGTTCAAGCAAGCGCAGTATGCGCTGGCTCCTCTCCTCTGGGCCAGTCAACCTTTGCAGGCCTTCACTGCTTCAGCGTGTGGCTGTGCTCAGGGAATTAGTTTGTAGCAACCCACTGGGTCCCGGCCAGGGGCACAGCCCAATCCAAGCAGATTCCACCAACCCGCTCGGCGAGGGGAGCAACCAACTGAAGCCACTTCTTTATGGAGTTAAGGCTTTCCTGCCCAAATCCAACATGTCGTCCAGTTGGTTTCCTGTTTCCCATGGGAGGGTCTTATTCCCATCACTCACTGCGTGTTGATGCCAGTCCCTGAGAATTGCTGGGCTCCCAGACCTCCGACTTCAGCGTGGCTGCCGCGCAAATTCATGGTGCCTCTGGGTGGGTCGTGTGCAGGGCCGGGTCCGGAAGAACCGCACACAGGGATGTTCAGCTCCACGCTCTGGCTGCTCAAGTCAGTTACATCAGCACAGTTCGGTCAGTCAGGTCGCTCTCAGGCAGGAATTCAGGCGGCTTGAGGAGGGCACCATGATTGCTGATCTTAGCTTCACTAATGGTAGCCCCAGGACCTCATACATGAGCATTTTTTTAAACTTTAATTTCTTCATGGGTTGAGAGAGTCCATCTCTCTCTGTTTGGGTCTCTCCAGGGTGTTAAATTCTGGCATTTAAGCTGTCTCTCTCAGAGAGGATCTCTCTCCTGCTACCTACCAGTCCGCCATCTTTGGAAACTCTCCCAACAAAGAATTTACTAATCAAGTGTCAATAATTATGTCTATGTTTTCAGTGAGTAGATGCAATTGCAACAACCAACTCATTCAAACTTCTTTCTTCAGTGACAAGAGTGGGTATCACACTTCAGAATCTTCTTGTTTCTGATAGTGCTTTACTCCAAGGTCTATAGCCCAGGAGGATCAACCATTCTTTTTACACCTTGGTTTCTTCTTGTATTAAAATATTGAGCTCAGATTTTCTAGACTCCAATAACTGGAATAGTTTTGGAGGTTTCAGTCCATACTTAGGTGGCTCCAAGGTGGGGTGGCATGGTGGGGCCACAGTTCATGGCAGCTGCAAAGAGCCTATCTTTCTTTATGACAGAATAATATTCCACAGTGTGAAAATACTTCATTTTCTTTATTTTTTTGGATATTGGCTACCTACTTTTACAAAAACATTTCTGTCCATTATCTTCACTTCCACAGTTTCTAACAAAAATTCTGGTATAATTCTTGAATTTCTACTATAGTTAGATTTCTGTTTTCTTCTTCTGGCTTTCTTCAAGATTTTTTCTTTGCCTTTGCTTTCCTGTAGTTATACTGTGACATACCAAACTGTAGGGTCTCTTTGGAATTTATCCTGCTTGGTCTTGCCTGCCTGAGCTTTCTGGATATGTAGCTTGAATCTGTCAGTAATATTTGGAAACTTCTTGGCTGTTCTTAGTTGACATATTTGCTTGGCTTTGCTGTCTCTTTCTCCTACATTTGGTAATTCAGGTACATGTATGTTACACATTTTGAATTTGTCACACGGCTCTTGCATGTTCTCTTTCATTTGCTACTGTTACAACTTTGGCTTTTTTCACTTTGTGTTTCATCCCAAGATGTTCCTGAGGTAGAGCTGCACCGTGCAGTGGGGAGTTCTGCTGCATGTGCCTTCAGACAGCACCGTGCCTCTGGAGTTTTCACCCTGGCCCTGTCTATCCACCAAATCTAAGGAAGCTCCGCCTTTGTTTTCCCTTAAGCACAGGGAAGCGGAGACGTCAACTACTGACTGACTTAATCAGGAACAGGGACAGTACCCCAGGAGAGAAGAGATGCTGATTAACCTGTATGACTGTGTATGAAGCCAGCCTCAGAGGAAAGGGGGTAAATCCAGAGGATTAGCAGATCCAGAAGGAAGTATAGACCCGACAGGATTGTTACCCCCAAGATAAGCCCACAGCTTCTGTATTTACTCAAGGTGATTCCTTAGCTGCATAAATTTGGAGAAGAAACCCAGTGCAGCAGTAGCCACATTGCTAGAGAGAAATTAATTAGATGCCATTTTGGAAAAGAATAGTTCAAGATTAAACCACAGAGCAATTCCGCTTCAGGGATCCCAGTGTTACTCTCCCACAGTGAATGAGTAGGAGATGGCCATGAGACATTGCCTCAGAGAGGGTGTGGGCAGTGTGAACCAAGCTCGGTGGCTGTGACTTTAGGAGGAAAACAGATCTTGAAGTGCTGGCCCTAACCTCAACAATTTGCTTGAACCTGTGTCCCATGGCCAACCCAGCAGAGACCAGAGGACTGATTGCTTTCGCCATCTATCAGTGTGACACCTTGGCTTGAATGTTCCCCACAGTTTGAGGTATATGGACATAGGGTTCTCTGGAGCACAGAGGGCACCTCACAAACCCAGAGGCCATATAGCTGGGTGGATAAAATCATGAAGTGATGGTTTCCAAGGCTTCAGATGATAGAAAGAAACCACATATTCAAAAACACATAGAAATTTTTTTGAGGGGGGATTCATTTTTTTTAATTTCACCTTCATTGTTTGGGGGTATTCAGATTTTTTGTGTTACTTTTTCTTTTTTGTTCTGTTATACTTTTCTTCCTTCTTATTTTTTCTTTATTTTGCTCTAGCTTTTCCTTTTTTTGGTTTGTTAGTTTCTGTTACTGTTATCTAATCTATTAATTTCCTTTTACTCCTCACTAGGATCCCCTGCCTCATTTTTCTTTCCTTTTTCTCATCTTTCATTGACTAACATTTCAAATATCATTTTCTCATTCTTTGGTTCCTCACACCTTCTATTTTTATCAGAATAACTATTAAACTTTATGAATTTTTAGATAGTCACTTCTATGCTATTACTGTTAAGTGCTGTCCTATTGTTAGTGTGGTTAAAATTGTTCCATTTAGTAGATATTTACTGATATTTACTGCTTTGTCTTAATATTTATAATATAATTGCAGACCCCTTTCCTATGGTTAGGAGTGGTATAGTACTAGTTTTTAGAGGATGTCAATATCCAGTTTTTCTTTTTTTATTATTACATATTTGCAGCACATAATGATTCCATTTGGTATGGTGCATGTACAAAACAGATCTTAATTCTTTTTCTCTCCCCGCCCTCTCCATTCCAGCCCATTTCCTCGAAAAGATCTATTTTTATCATTTCCCCTTTATTCTTTATTTATCTTTCTTCCCTCCCTTCTCTTTCCTCCCTATTCTTTTACTCCCTCAAACATTTGAAAACTATCTCCCTAATTCCCACTTTTTGCTCTTCTATTTAAGCTTGTGTCTCTACCATATTTTAGTTAGTATTTTGTATTTTGGTATCAAATTGCATCCATTTGTTTTTGTACTGGGGATTGAACTCATGACCTCGCCCTTGCCAGGCACGGACTTACACAGCTGAACTAAATCCCAGGCCCTGTATCCATTTTCATATATAAGTCTCAAGTTCATCTTTCTTTATGGCAGGATAAAATCCCATTGTGTTCCTGTCTGTCTTTGACATCATTATTGTTACTGATTTTATTACAATAACCAAAGTGACATATTTGCTGCTTTCAATTAGTTTTCTCTGTGTACTGATATCTGCACTGCTCTAGTGTCATTGACAGTACTGCAGCCCATTCCTGGAGAATTTTGTACTGAATCACATGCAGTTCAGCCTCGTCTGCCAAATAAGTGGAAGTGGTGGGATTCTGGAAGAGAGGTACAGGCTTAAAGTTATCCCCAACTAGAAGGCATCCCTGGAAAGCAGACATTAAACAAAGAGGTCTCCACTACAATCGATGCACCATGCATGGCCCAAAAAACAAGCAAAAAATAGAAATATGAGAAGACAAGGCAACAAAATGTCTCCAAAAAGCAACTTCCACAAAGCTGAGGAAAAAAGCTATACAAATTGTTCAAAAAGATAATAAGATGGTTAATAAAAAGATGAACCAGGTGTTTGGTGAGTTCAAAAAAGATAAAACTGAACAGATAATGAATCCAATATACAAAACAATCTGAGTCTACGAAAGATGCTAATAAAATGCTAGCTGATATGAACAGAATAATACAAAACATAATTTTCCAGTACAGAAAAAAATTAGACACTTTGAAAAGGTATCAAAGAGAAATTCAGGAGGTTAAAAATGCTATGGACAAACACATGTTCATGATAAAAACCCTTCAGAAACTTGGAATACACAGTGTTTACCTCAAACTTATAAAGGCCATATATGACAAACCAACAGCCAATATTATACTAAATGGACAAAAACTGAAAGCTTTCACTTTAAAATCAGGAACAAGACAAGGATGTCCACTATCACCACTCCTTTTCAATATAGTTCTGGAAACACTAGCCAGGGCAATCAGACAAGAGAGACAAATAAAAGGAATAAAGATAGGAAAGGAAGAAGTTAAATTATCACTATTTGCAGATGACATGATACTCTAAATAGAAGACCCAAAAAACTCCATTAAAAGAGTGCTAGAGGTAATAAAAAAATTCAGCAGTGTAGCTGGCTACAAAGTCAATGTGCAAAAATCAATAGCATTCCTGTACACAAACAAGAATCTCACCGAGAGAGAAATGGTGGAAATATCACCCTTCACAATAACATCTAAAAAAATGAAATACTTAGGAATCAACCTAAGAATGTAAAAGACCTATATGCTGAAAATTATACTACACTAAAAAAGGAGATTGAAGAGGATATTAGAAAATGGAAGGATATTCCTTGCTCTTGGCTAGGAAGAACCAACATTGTGAAAATGGCCATACTCCCAAAACTGTTATACAGATTTAATGCAATCCCAATCAAAATACCATCAACGTACCTCACAGATCTAGAGAAAATACTTCTAAAATTCATTTGGAAACAGAAGAAACCTAGAATAGCAAAGGCAATTCTGGGCAATAAACATAAGGCAGGAGGCATCTCAATTCCTGACTTAAAACTGTACTACAAAGCCACAGTGATAAAATCAGCATGGTACTGCCAAAGAAACAGACCTGAGGACCAGATTACAAGATGCAAGTATAAGTATAAAGACACTCAGACAGTTAATATTTGACAAAGGGGCTAAACATGTTCACTGGAAGAAGGATAGCCTCTTTAATAAATGGTGTTACAAGAACTGGCTCTCCACATGCAGAAGACTGAAACTAGGGCCATGCTTATCACCATGCACCAAACTAAAGTCTAAATGGATCAAAGACCTAAACATTAAAACAGAAACACTAAATCTACTGGAAGACAAAGTAGAAGACATCTTGGAGACATAGGGGTAGGCAGAGAATTCATGAACAAAACGCAAACTGCATGGGAAATGCTTCAGATAATAAAAAACTGGGATTGCATACTATTGAAAAGTTTCTGCACTTCAAAGGAGATCACCAACAGAGTGAAAAGAAAACCCACAGAATGGGAAAGAATTTTAGCCATCAACTCCTCAGACAAAGGACTTATAACAAGAATATATAAAGAATTGAAAAATGTCCAGCTGCCCAAATTCAAAGACCCTCTCAAAAAATGGGCATCTGAGATGAACACTCAGTTCTCAGATAAAGATACACAAATGGCAAATAAATACATGAAGAAATGTTCACCATCACTGGTCATTTGAGAAATTCAAATTAAAACAACATTGAGATTTCATCTCACCCCTGAAAGTATAGCTGCCATCAAGAAATCAACTTATAACAAATGTTGGTGAGGTTGTGGGGAAAAAAGAACATTGCTCCACTGTTGGTGGGATTGTAGACTGGTGCAACCACTATGGAAATCAGTATGGAGAACTCTCAGAAGACTAGGAGTAGAAGCTCCATTCAACCCAGCTATTTCTCTCCTGGCTATTTTCCCAGAGGAACTGAAAAGTTCATCTCACAGCGACATATGTACACCCATGTTCATAGCAGCACAATTTGGAATAGCTAAATCTGGGAAACAACCAAGATGCCCATCAACTGCAGAGTGGATGAAAAAGATGTGGTATTCTTATACAATGGAGTATTACTCAGCTATGAAGAAGGATGACCTTGAAGCCTTCATAGGTAAATGGAGACAACTTGAAACTATCCTCATTAGTGAAATAAATAAGAACCATATTTATAAATATCGCATGATGTCTCTAGTGTAAAAAATAACAAGAACTGTAGGAGTAATAAAGCCCAAAATATGTAATGGCTACTGTAAATAAGAGAGGAAAAGAAAGTGCTCTAAAGAATATAATTACATGTATGTTTAAGTGTGTAAGATTAATGATCATATTATTGTATTTGTGTTATATCATGGAGCAGAACTGTTGACAGTCTTATTACTTAAATGTGTACTTTGTATGTTTTAACTTTGTAATTTGAACAACTACTTCCAAGATGACAGTATGTAAGTTATCAAGTAATGACTTCTCAGTATTTTTTGTTCTTTTCTTTTTTTTTTCTCCTTGGAATCTTGTATTGTTGCTACCCCTTTTTCTATTTTGTTTGTTTTGTCTTTAAATAAAATTTTAAAAAAATGCTATGGACAGCAGAAGTGACCAATGGGAGTCAGAATGTCAGAATTAGAAGATAGGGCTGTCATCGGTGTCCAATTTTTGAGCAATACCTTAAAAACAACATGAAACATGAAAAATGGGTCCAGTAGTTCCTAGATGATGCAAAGAAGACAATGAAAAATTCATCAGAAGACAGGACAAAGAGCAGAAGACAAGATAAATAGAAGGTGCAAAGAAAAGACTGAAGGTCATACATAGTGGTTAAGGGAAAAATCTGACAGAAAGATACAACAATGATAAATATATATGTGCCAAACAATGACACATCCAACTTCTTAAAACAAGTGCTACTGAGCATAAAGATAAGATAAACAACCAAACATTTTTAGTTGGGGATCATTGTCATAATTTAAAAAATCAACTAGACAAATAATCAACTAATAAATATGATAGTTGAGCCAAACCTTTGAACAAATTGACTTAATAGATCTCTACAGTATTTCACTTAACAATAGAATACACAGTCTTCTCACAGCACATGGAACTTTCACCAAAACAGATCAAGAATTAGCCCACAAAGCATGCTTACATAAATGTAAAGGAATAAAAATTATGGCATGAATATTATCATAGTTCAATGAAACTATAAATCAGTGGAAAAAAGAAGCCACATAAATTATGTAAACACATGAAAATTAAACAATAGCTTCTTAAATAATTGCTGGGTCATGGAGGAAATCAAGAAAGAAATAAGACAGTTCCTAGAATTAAGTGATAAGATTAGTATAACATACCCAGGGCTTATAGAACGCAAGGAAAGTAGCCCTAAGAGGGAAATGTGTAGTTATGAATGCCCACATCACAAAAACAAGGAAAACCCAAATAAATAATCTTATGATGGACCTTGAGTTCATAGAAACACAAGAACAGTCCAAATCTAAATCTAGTAGAATGAAGGAAATTATTCAGAGTAAAAACAATTAATAGAGACTAAAAAGAAATATAAGGAATCGAAATGAAGAGATAGTTCTTTGAAAGAATGAACAAAATAGACAAACTCTGAAACATTCTTACCAAAAAATGAGAGAAAATACCTAACCAATGCAATTAGTAATGAAAAAGTTGAAATCAAAACAGACACTGCTGAAATCTAGATTTTTGTCTTGAGACAGGGTCTCACTTTGTAGTGTAGGCTGGCCTCCACCTCATGGTGATCCTCTTGCCTCAGCCTCCCAAGTGCTATACCTGAGTCTGGATGTGACATCGGTTGCCTTCTTTGCTGTTTTTGACACAGTACCTGATGATCTTCTGCAAGTTAGACATGCATGAAGTACTACAGACTGAGGTAGATAGAGGTCCGTAAGGTGAAGATTTATGTCAGTCTGGCTAAGACTCAGGTCGTGTTTAGTGTTTCTGACGGATTCAGTTGACAAAAGACTCCAAGTCTTCTGGTTTCCCTGATTTGACTCCTACTTTGACTTTGTTCTTCCCTCCTTTTTCTTTCCTCAGCCAGGTCACACCTCAGATGTCACTCGGTGCAGCTTCTGGCACTGTGTTTGGTCAGGCATGGGGAGATGGGAATGGGAAAGGGAAGAGACGCGTGGCAGCATCTCAGGATTCTCTGTCAGTCTATTACTGTTTGTCTTTCTGGGTGGTGAGTGTGCAGTGCTTCTCCAGGGGTAAAGCTTGGTGAGCACCAGCCTTGGCAGTAGAGGCAGGGAGCTCAGCTCCGTCTGGCTGAGACAGTGCTCTGGCAGGCGGTGTCCTGTGGACGGTGGGCCTGTGCTCCAGGGGATGCTAGGGGACTATCTCACAGTGATGATTGTGTTCCTCTCCTTCTCCACCCTGAGCCCCTGGGGGGGTTCCCAAGGGTGAAGCCCCCAGAAGTATCCCTCGGGTCCTCCCAGGCACACATGCCTGGGAAACCACTGTCATCTCCAGTTAGTCCACGGTTAGTCCATATCCTGCCTGGGTTTTGTTTGTTTGTGTGTGTGTTCTCTTCTGGATTCCCCTTAGCTGTTTGTGCATGGCTTATTCCTAAATTAAGTTTATCTAGGTGCCTAATCCATGTTTTGAAATTGTTTTGCTTAGAGCTGAAGCAAATGTGCCAGTATTACCCAGCATCTTTCTCAGATGACCAGGTACTGAATATTAGTCTAGGTCATCTCTCTGCAATTTGTCTTCTCCCTTGAAAGTCTTAACCTTTTTTGCTTTTGCTTTTGTATTGTGTCTTACACTCTGATATGTCAAAATGTGTGTCAGTCTTTATAAGAAATAAGCACAGATTTTCTGTCCAAGGACTTATGTTTAATTCAGCCTTGACTATTACTTTTTTACCTTGCTCTGTGGAAACTATTTCTGCTATTTCTGTCACACGCATGTCGCAGACCACTGATGTCCTTTACATCCTCTCTTTTGGTTTCTCTCTGTTTGGTGTTCTGGATGCACTGCAAGATAGTTAAAATTTCCTCAACATAGCTCAGATTTTACTACATTCATAAGTATCATTGTAACTACATTTTATTTAAGTTTTACAAAGTATTTTTGTCCAGCTATTTATTGATATTTATTATTGTGAGCACTAGAATAATGTCTGTTATGTAAAAATTAGAAAATATAGGCAAGGGTAGAAAAGAAAATTGATTTCCTTAGTAACTCTACCTCTGAAATATTCCTGTTTTTATTTGCCTCAGGGTTTAGTGTTTTGATTCTGTGCCTGTATGTGTAAATATCTGTGAATATTGTTCCTCTGTTTTGGATTTCTTGTCAATTTGTCTAATCATATGCTTCCACTTATTGGTAACTAGAACATTCCAAGGCCGTGTACCTGTGTACCGTGAGGTAATCTATTCTTTCTTCGTCTCATTTGCTGAAACAAATCCAAGTGTTGGTTTGAGTCATTCTCCTGTATGACTGGGATCACTGGGTAAATGGCACAGGTGGTGAACTGTGTGAACACAGAGGCACTGTCCACAGGCAACCGCGTTATCCTGATGTCTCGGGTTAATAACCTGCATCGGCACTGGAAACTACACCGTTACTGCCACAGAGACTCTGCAAAGAAAGAAAAAGAATACTAATGTTTATTGCATGTCTGTGGTTCTAAAAGCAATGTACTAATAGAGTGCCTCCAGAGAAATCTTTCCTGGTTCCCGTTTAGAATTTCTCTCCCTGGGTAAGGAGTGGAGTGTGGGAATAGCCTGGACTTTTCCATGTCCTGAGAGGATCTTTTGGGAATCACAACCGTGTTCCATAAAGGTGCTTTGGCTTTCCTTACCCCCACCTCAGGCTTTTCCTGTTTGCTTCTGGGTCCTCGCACGCCTCCTGGTTCCCCAAGTAGGTAATGTTGGGCCTGGTGAAGGGCGTGAAAGTGCACCTGTGAAAGCTCATTCTTTCCCAGCACCAGCCTGACACTGTGGTATGGCGGTGTCTGGGGGCTCCCGGCTGGAGAGTGAGCCAGGAACTGGGGAAAGGGCAGAAGGAAGTGGAGAGGCAGAGCTGGATTTAAAAGGATCTTTCTCTATTCTCTGAGAGGTGTCTGACCTTTAAATTCTGAAAGCCTGAGTTATCAGCCTTCTTCCCTCCTCTTTTTCCAACTTTTTCTGCTTCCTTTAACCTGAGTGCAGTGCTTTGATATAACCCTAGCACCTTTGCTGGCACGGAGGGGCCCAGAGTATAACTTCCTGTGGTCTTTAATAAGCACAGTCGCTTACTACTCACTATTGAGTGTATGTGGAGGACGAGCAGGAAGGCTCTCCTTGACAGAGGAGCAACCATTTGCATTTTCGCTAGACTCTGCCCTGTTTCTGTGTGTTGATATGTACAGAGCTGGCTAAGATTTGTCTTTATCCCCTCACTTGACTTTAAGCCATGCAAATGGGTCTAGGCCAGGTGCTTTGAAGCAATGCAACGGGTCAGCGATGTTCTGCCGGTAACTCCCAAGTAGCAGGTGTGAGCGAGGCTGAGTGATGTCAAGCTGTTGGTTGAGACTGAGCTTCAAGAACAAAGCTATGACATCTCAGGGCATGAGGATCACATATCAAAACTGAAGCACTGATCCCAAAACACTGGATACTGCTCCAATCTGTAATACGCAGATTATACTTTCTGTATCTCTTTTTCTCTCTCTGTCACCGCAGAGGTGATTTCAGGCCTCTCACCTAGCCCAACTCACAACACTCACACACTTGATGCCTTCCTCACAGTCGCACATCCCTAAGCCACTCTTCTCTTCACAAGTTAATAAAATTCGGGTTTGGTCTGGATCAAGGCCTTGTTCTGGTTAGTCATCATTTTAACTGGACTTAGGACGCCCTTGGTTCAAAAATGCCTCAGGGCCCTTATTCTTGCCATGGATTGCACTGGAAGTGGTAGACTAGAATTACTTATTGGAATTTCAATAATTTTTCCCTGGGATTACAAATGTAAATTCCTCCAGACTGTGATGAGGTCCAGAGGGGCTTTCTATAGGGGTACACTTGGCAATCCTTTCCTCATTGTACACATGGCTTTGGACTATTACTTGCCCATCCCACTGTAATATCCAGTGAACCAACCAAGAGACCGTCACCAAAACTCAAGAGACCTGGCTGGACAATGAGCCGAGGGACTTCATTGGACATCAGTGGCCCAGAGACTTCACCAGGCATTGGGAACTCAAGATCCAAGAGAATTCACCAGACACCTGAGGCATCAACAGCCCAGAGAGCCTCAAAGACCTCGGCAGAAGCAGGCAATCAGCACCTAACCGCAAAGGAGGGAAACTCCGCTGCTCTTCTTGTCTCCTGTATACAAGCAACCAAGATATCTGTGAAGGGTGTGAGGTAAGCAGTGACCTGATCACGTGGGAATGACTAGATTGTGGGGCAGAAGACCCTAAGGAAGACAAGAGTGTCTGTACTGTAAGAAGCAAGGAGAAAGGTCAGAGGTGCCTGACAGTAAAGCCTTTGTTGGCCCACCCAAGGCCTGATCTGTGGCTCAGAAACAGCGGGAACATGAACCGAGGTTTTGTAGAGAGTTTTGTAAAATGAAGAAACACATTTTCTTCAATTGCATCCCTATTTATGGCTTCCATTATTCCTAAGTATACCCTGCATTTCTTAGATGAACCATCCCTTTGAGTTTCCAATTTCTAGCATTTTTATTTCTGTCATTTTTATCTCTGCCCATTCCTCTATTTTAGGAAATGATTTTCAACTTTGTTCTTGATGCCATTTTAATTTTCCAGAAGGCCAATTATGCTTTCTTCTGCCTCCAATACATCTTCTATTTCCATCTTCAGTGTTTAATGTTTTGAATTCTACTCCCTGTTTGTTTTCCAGTTCTGCCTGTCTGGCTAATTCCCTTTATACTTTTGTGATCTGTTGAGGACATTAAGTGATAACTTCCAAACCATCTCCCATTTCTGAACAAAAATCATTCTCTACTTTTCACTGTGCTTCGCCTCAGGAAAGACCTCCCCTGAGTGCTGCGGCAGAGGCCCACACCGAGCTTCCCTGCTAGTACCCTCCCTGCTGGCAGGCGGGGGTGGCTGGAGCTTAGCACCAGTGCGAGTCTCACTTTCATAGAGCATGCAGGATGCTTCTTCTGGAAGTCTCTGCACAGTTCCGTGGCCTGCTTTTCTAAGAGGATGAGTTATAAGAAGTCTGGCACTTTCCATCCACCCTGCCTCCAGGGTGGGTTGGCAGCCACAGCTGAAGAGGAGACTGCTCGCCCAGATGCAGGGTGGGGCTGCACTGCTGCACACCAGGCCGGGTTATTAACTGCAGCTGGTGGCCACAGTCGATTTCCACACAAGGGCATGGGAGATGACATCAGTTGTTCTCAGCATTGTTGACCATGCTTGGCTCTTCTTATTTATTTACTCATTTTGCCGATGTTTTGATATACAGACCCACTGTGAAATCATCAGTGTGATCAAGCTGATGAATATATTCATCACATTATATGGCTACTAATTTTTCTTCATTTTTATGTTGATAATACATAATATCACTCTACCCTCTTAGCAATGCAGTATAAAAGACAGTAGTATTGCTACCTATATTCACCATATGGGAGATTAGCTATTAGGGTTTATTCATCTCACATGAATGGAATTGAGTGTGCTTTGTTCAGCTTCTCTGCATTTCTCCTTTCCCTACGCTCGGGAACAACCACGCTGTTTCTGTGAGTTTACTTTGCTTAGATTTCGCGCGTAAAGCAGGTCATGGAGTATGTGTCTTTCTGTGTCCAACTTATTCCCCCTTGCTGAATGGCATTCAGGCTCATCAACATTATGAAAAATGACAAGTCTCCTTTTGAAAAGGCTGCATAGCACAGCACTGTATTTTTACCACATTTTATCCATCTACCCATTCATCCATCTATCTATCCACTGGCACTTTGACTCTTTACCTTAGTTATTGTGAATATTCTGCAGTGAACACAAGGGTGCAGATGTTTTTAAGACATAATTTCCTTTCTTTTTTACATATACCTGTAAGTGGGGCCTGCTATGTCACATGGTGGTTCTATTTTTAGTTTTTGAGAAAGTTCCATGATGATTTGCATAGTGGCTATTGTCAATGTACATTCCCACTAACAGTGTATGGTTTCCTTTTCTCTACACTCTCCATAGCACTTGTTTCCTTTCATCTCTTTGATAACAGCTCCTGTACAATGTGTGAGCTGAAGTCCCTCTGTAGTTTTGATTCACACTTTCCTGATGATTGATGATGTTGACTATTGTTTCATATGACCATTTGTATGCCTTCTTTTGATAATTATCTATTCAAGTTTTTGCCCATTTTAATAGGTTTATTTATTTTGCTATCAAGTTTTATGACTTACATAGTTTGATTTGCAAATCCTTCCTCCCACCTGTAGGGTGACTTTTAATTGCATTATTTCCTTTCTTGTGCAAAACCTTTTCACTTTGACATAATTTTAGTTGTCTACTTATGTTTTTGTTGCCAGTGTTTTTGGGGTCTTATCAAAAAGGCAATGCCTATATCATTTCTGATCTTGAAATATCATTTTAGAAGGAATTCTGGAGAGCCAAGGTCAGGAATATAATTTCCATTTCAAACAGAAAGAATAAAAGGCTTGTTTTTCCTCTGTGATTAGTCACCGCATGAGCTGTTATCTTTTCCTTTCAGCTACTGGCCTTTCCCTCTCGTTCTCCATTATTGCTATTTGCTGAAACATTAGCCTACACTGACACACTCTCCTTAGTCTCCTCCCACTCACTTCCCACATAGCTGCAAAGGACTCCAGCTCTCTGCTGTCTCCTGATAAGCCTTCCTCAGGGAACCTTCCTAAGGACTAGGTTAGGAGTGTTCCCCACCTCTGCCTCTTACCTCTCTTTGTCCTTGTCCTCCTGCTCACTCTAACCCCATAAGGTCCCGAAAGCCAGCAGCCTGCTTCTATGGCCTCTAGCATATTCCTCAGTGGCTGAGCTCTTTCATCAGCTCCTGCTGACCATGCCTCTCCACTTAGCCTTTTCCTCACGCGGTAGCACACTTGCTTCCTAGAGGGAGCCTCCACCCTGCGCTGTTTGCACCTGCTTTTTCAGTGATTCTTTTGCTTGAGCCTAATTCACGAGCTCTGTCTGCAGACTGCTTACCCACCTCTGGGTACTGCCTGTGCTGGGCTACACGGTGGACTCTTCCCAGCCTCTTGCCATTGGGTCAGAGGTTGAATGGAACTGGTTTCCACCAAAGTAACTTGTGATGAACTGATTTTTCTCACCATTGAATCCACACAATTAAAATCCAGTCTCCTTTTTAAATGTTTGAATTACTTTTAGACTTTCAAAATATTGTGACACTAGTATAAATTTCATAGACCCCATGTCAAGGATCTTCTGATATTAAAATCTTAGATTTGTGTGGTAAATTTGTCATAGTTACTAAACCAATATCAACACATTATCATTAACTAAACCACATGCTTTATTCAAATTTCTTTAGTTTTCAACTAATATCTAATTTCTATTCCAAAATTTCATCCAAGATAAAGCAATACATTTAATCGTTGCTTCATTAGGCCTCCTTTGACAGTGACAATCTCTATGCCTTTCCTTATCTGTTCTCCAACTTCTTTATTGAAGTGTAATTGGCACACAAAACACCCCTCCACTCCCACGAAAGAGCACACTAACCACACTATGAGAAATGAGCCTACTTTCCCATAACCTATATATATATATAAAGGATTCATACTCTCAAAACATGTAATGAGGGCATCACCCCTCACCTCAGTGATGGCTCCAGTGCAAAGGCAGCCTCAGCCTTAGGTTCACAGGCATCTCCACACATGTTTGCCATGAGAGTCAGCTCCTGATGAAATGCATTAGCGACAGTTGACAGGGACAATGCAGTGAAGACCCTTCCTGGTGAACTTCTGCTCAGGGGACTGCAGCAGAGTCACCTGAGGCTCCCCCCAGACACCACTGTGAGAGCAGCGAGGGGCCACAAGGGCAAGAGGATGCTCTGAGATGCTGTGCTGCCTCCGGCTCTGCAGCGCTGCTTTCCACTGTGCGAACTTCACCCCCTGGCTGTTATGAGATTTAAATGTTTTTACTAAGATCTTAAGCTTTTTAACATTTATTGGTTAGTGTCTACTGGATGATAACAGTCATGTTTTAATTTTAACTTGAAGACAGCTGGCAAGGGCCTGGGCTCTGCAGCGGAAGCCCTGCTGACAGGCAGCCTCCAGCTTCAAGCACCTTCTATAATCTGTATCCTTTCCTACTCCATCTTAGCTTTTGAAAATGATCTGTACTCACTATCATTTTGCTGTAGGATGCTCTTGACAGTATAATACATGATCTTGAGGATAAAAATAGAAAGGAGGACCTTTGACAGATGACATTTGGTGCCAGCCAAACACTGAGCTGGACACTCAGGTGCTATCAACATGCACTGCTCATGTAACAGTCCTGTCAAGTGATTCTTACTATCTCAATTTTCAAGATAGGACTTTGAATCTCAGACTCCTATGGTCACATTTTAACAGGTATTTTTCCATAATGAACATGTACAAGGTATAGATGAACAAAAATCATAAGTGATGCACAGGAAGGTTGAAAGGCATGTCACCTGTCAAGGTGATAGGATACTGTGGGAGTATATACTGAGAGGCACAGAGCCCTATGGGCTGAGGTTCTCAGAGGAGGCCTTGCTGCAGCTTACCTTGCATCTCCTGAAGCAAGGGCACACATACAAGCAGAAAATGGAGGCTCCATGAGGCAGAGCTGGAAATGCTACAGCTTCGCAGACCTCCGCTGCCTTTTTTCTACAGGGTTCCAGGAAACAGAGCCTGAGACAAACACTTAGCTTAAGTTGATCATTTGGGAGGTGATCCCAAGGGTCAGAGACAAGGGAGGAAAATGAGTAAAATGCAGGATGACTCTACCAGAACCAATGAGAAGCAAGCATCACTCCTCCTGGGCTGCTTCCTTCCTCTGAAGATAGGATGCAGAGCATTCATCTTTAGCCCTGTCTCTCATTGCATGAACTTGCTTTTAAATGCAAGAATTCCCTAATCTACACAGGAGGGGAAGGCAAGGGAAACTAAAAAGGATGAAGATATGATATGTATATTGTAGGTTCCTTACTGTAATCTACCCTGTCAGTGTGGTCCAGAAGCCTTTGAAAGTGGTTTTCAGGAAGTTTGGAAAGGCTGGGAGATGCTGGCTGGAGAAACAGCCCTAGAATGCTGTCAGCTGATCTTGATGGGAGATTCTGGTTAGAGATCAGAAGACCAATGTTATGGATTGTATCCATATGACCCCCAATATCTCTCATAGAAGCAGCTTTTCCAAGGTGGCTGGATCTAAGGTATGTAAAACAAGGATTAAGGTTGTGTGATAACTAAATGGGTTTAGCTTAGTTTTTGGTGTGAATGCCCAAATTAATAGACTTGTAGCCTAGATGAAATACAAAAGGAGAGAGAGAGAGGGTAGGTTTGCTTCTGCTGTTTTATGTTTTCTGCCTTCTGCCAGCAACACCATGGACTTTTTCTGCTCTGTGATGCCCATCTGTCATGCCACCTCCTATCTTAGAAACAATCAAATATGAGCTAAAGTCTCTACAAACTGTGAACCAAATAAACCTTTTCTCCTTTAACTTATGAGTATGTTATTTTGGATCAGCAACTAGAAAAGTAACTAAGGTAACCAAAATGCTGATGGAAATGTAGCTGGAAAAGCCAAGGCTCAAGAGATTTCAACTGGGAAGAACTCCATTGGCAATTGGACTCGATACCATGTTTGTCATGCCCTGGTGGAAAATCTCTTTGCATTTTGACCACAATCAAAAACTTTGTGAGACACTAAGATTAAGGAGAGCAGACTAATTAATCTGCAAGAGGAAATTTCAAGGCACTCTAACATTGAGGCAGTGGCATGGCTACTGTTAGAGAATTTTAGCTAGCTGCACTTGAAGAATCAAAAACAACTCAGCAGAATGATTAATGTTTTGAGTTTGGCCAAAAATAAAGCTTTAGTAAATTTTTTAAAAATTTTATTTAAAGAGAAAAAAACCCAAATAAAACAAAACAGAATAAAGGGTAGTAACAATACAGAATTCCAAGGAAAAAAAGGAAAAGAGCAAACAAAACAAAAAAAAACCACTAAGAAATCATTACTTGATAAATTACATACTGACATCTTGGCAATAGTTGTTCAAATTACAAAATTAAAACATGCAAAGTAGACATTCAAACAGTTAGACTGTTAACAGTTCTGCTCCATGATCTGACAAAAACAGTAATATGGTCATCCATTTTACATACTTAAACATACATGCAATTATATCAAAAGGGTAAAATTAAGCACAACAAAACAGAACAAAGCAGATCACAAGAAAGCAATGTAAGAGACATAAATGTCAAAGCTAGACATTCGGAGACATTCACTCTCTATCATATTACTCTTGTTTTCTTTTAAGTAGTTGTCCATATTGTCACATACAGGGAATTCACATGAAACAACATAGTATGGAATGGATCTGAACAGGACGAGGAAGGCATTTCAGGTCTTCAAGACCAGACAATAGGGAAGCCAACGATGGCTGTCATAGAGTCTCTCATTCTCTTCAAAACAGCTGTCCATACCTTCATGTGTGTTGAACTTAAACAAAACAAAACAAGCTAAAATCACTTTGAACAAAGAATGATAGTATTCCTGGATTTCACATCGTGACATTACAGAATCAGCACTGGGTACTGTCATGTCTCTTTTTCTTCAAAGTAGTTGTTCATTTCAACATGTGTTATATAGCTGGTTCTCATAAAATGTTTATAAGCTCTACACATGCATGAGTCTCTAGATGTATATCTATCCTTTCTGTATTAGAGGGAAAAACAAAACAAAGCAAAACAAAACAATTCCTAGAAAAGCATGAGGCAAAAAGTCATAAAACCACAATACAAGGTGATCTACAATGGTTACCATGATGTCTCCGCAGTATATAACAACATTAATAAAAATGAAGCTTTGGAGACATTATAAGACTTCAAAAGCAGGTAATAATCAAACAAGAGGGGTATCTTAGTGAATCTTTTCATCTTCAGTGTAGTTGCCTACATTCTTAGACTTGATGCTATCAATCATAATATATTTAAATAAAATCAGTCAATACAAAGTAACAATCTAACAACCCAGATTCAAATAAGATCAGTCATAATAAGACAGTATAAGTCATACAGGGCTTCCGGTTAAGTTGATAGGAAATTAAAGATGATTACCATAATATATCCTCTTATTTTTGGGATAGCTGACTGTGTCCTCAAATCTAGTGTAAGTAGACAAACTGGAACAGCATGTAACCCATCTAAGCAGAGTGATGAGAACAATGTAGATTTTAAATCTTGTTACCCTATTAACAATATCCTCTGCCTCCTTTTTTTAGACAATTCCTCCCCTTTCACTCCCATGGGGTGCACTGCTTGTTTTGGGTCCTACTGCCTCCCTATATAGAGCATCTCAATGGACCCTATTTCCTGATCTACTCCGCCTGTGTTTCTTTTTGTTAGTATATGGAGGTCATCTATATTAGAGATAACAGCCAATCTTCTCTGCCTCATTTCTGCTATTCTACTTTTCTGCCATTGGTTGTCTATTTTTCTCTTTCATTCCACTGTCTTCCCCATTCATTGAGGCCTCTCTGCCACTGTTCCTGAAATGCTCATATTCTTTTTGTCTCTCTCTCTAGAATGTCCTTCAGTATTTTTGTAGGGTTGCACTAGTGGTCACAAATTCTCCCAGTTCCTCTTTGTCATGGAAGCATCTTGCTTCTCCATTAATTTCTAGAGAGAGTTTTGTAGGATACATCAATCTGGGCTGGAGGTTGTTCTCCTTCAGGGCTTGAATTATTTCACTCCAAACTCTTCTTGACCTACGGTCTGTGTCGAGAAGTTGCCATGATTTTGATGGGTTTTCCTTTATAGGTGATCTGTTTCTTTTCTCTGATGGCTTTTAATATTCTGTTCTTATATTGAATTTCTGGGATCTTGATTACTATGTGTCTAGGTGCAGCTCTGTTTTGGTTGTAGGTGACTGAAGTTCTGTATGTTTCATATGTCTGTATATCATTTCATTTTTCTATGCTTGGGGAATTTGCCTTAATGATTTCTGTGAATAGCCTTTGCAATTCCTCTGTTTTGACTCCTGCTTCTTTATTCACATGCTTTATTCTTAAGTTATAGATCCTCTTGTCATCCTCTAGCCTTCTAATTGTTACAGCCTGCTTCCTTGTTATTTTTAAGAGATCTTCCCTTTCATGATCACACATTGCAAGCTTATGTTCAATGTTTGATAGTCTATCTTTGGTTTCTTTCAACAGTTTTGCCAGCTTTCTATGGAGTCTTTAATTTCCTGACAATCTCTTTGAATTTGCTTCATGAATTCTAGGTTTTTCTTGTTTTCTTCATTAAATGTTTCTCTCCTTTTGTGTTCCTCCATTCTTCTGTCTGTGTCTTCTTGAGAGGTGCTTAGCCTTTCTTTTATTAATCTACTTATCTCTTGTTTAACTTGAATTAATATTTCAGTTTTAATCTCATTTATGAGGTCCCCAAGATATCTCTTTATGTCCACTGGTGCTGTGTTTGATGTTGCATGTTTGCTGCCCTCAGTCTCTTTTGTATTTACCTCTCCTGGATCAATGTTCTCAGGGTTGGGAGCTGGGGTTTTTTTCTTATTTCTCCCTCTCGTCATGTTTTTGGTTCCTTCCATACAAGTGTATAGTGTAATTCCCAGCCCCTCTTCTTGTTGGTTAGGGTTCTTCTGGAGCATGCAGGCTAGGGGCTTTTGCCCTCTGTCATCTACTATCAGAGACTGAAGTGCAAGCAAGGGCAGTGTATGCTGGCTCCTCCCCTCTGGGCCAGTCAACCTTTGTGGGCCTTCAGTGCATCAGTGTGCACCGCACTTAGTGAATTGATTTGTGCTGACCCAGTGGGTCCTGGCCAGGGATGTGGCCCATTCCAAGCAGATCCCACCAATCCACTCTGAGGGGAGCAATCAACTGAAGCCACTTCCTTACAGAGTTAGAGCCATCCTGTCCAAATCCACCATGTCATCCAGTTGGTTGCCCCTTTCCCACGGGAGGGTCGTATTCCCATCACTCACTGTGGGTTGATGCTGGTCCCTCAGAACTGCTGGGCTCCCCGACTTCTGACTTCAGCATGGCTGTGGCACGAATTCATGGTGCCTCGGGGTGGGTCAAGTGCAGGGCCAGTTCAGGGCAAGTCACATGCAGGGCAGTTCTGCTCCCTGCTCGGGCCTGCTCAAGCCAGTTGCATCAGTGCAGGTTCGGTCACTCAGGTCAATCTCAGGCACGAATTCAGGTGGCTTGGAGAGAGTGTCATGCTCGCTGATCTTAGCTTCTCTAATGGTAGCCCTGGGACCTCATTCGAGCAGTTTCTTTCACTTCAGTTTCTTCCTGGGTTGAGAGAATCCATCTCCCTCTGTTTGTGTCTCTCCAGGGTGTTCTATTCTGGCATTTGAGCTGTCTCTCTCAGAGAGGCTGCATATCCTGCTACCTCTAGGTCTGCCATCTTTTCCTGACTTTTTTCTCTCTGGTCGGGACTCACATGCTGGAGGTTTGCAGCTGGCAGGACTAGGTGACAGCGCCTGGGGTGACACTTGGGCTGTGGGAGGCGGGACAGGGAAGCCTGAGGCGGTGACCCCCAGCTTTAGTAAAATTATGGCCTATAAGATGGAACAGAAGAGAACTTCATTGTTGAAAAGATTAGCAATAAAAGGCCAAGTACTTTGGAATGCAGCAATAGAAAATATAATTTGAGTACATCACAGAACCACTAGGACTCCAGTCTTTGCACTCTCAAAAGTACAAAGGTGAAAGACTGCTATGAGAAGACAACCCCAGAAGATCATGCTCCAGAATGGCAGTGGCCTAGGATGTTTGTTTCCTGGGATTGGATTCTAAGTTCTCATCAATTCAGGCATTTACAGCCAAGAGAGAAGGAAGCCTGGCTACTGATCCAGATGGTGGTAGGCCATGTCATCATTCTCATGGTGCTGGTTTTAGTTCCATACAGAATGCAAGAGTTGTGAGGTCAGGAGGGCTTCCCATCAGATATTAGAAGGCCTGGGAGACCAATGTCCCCCTGAAAGGCCAGTGTGTAAAACTTTGAGTATGAAGCTGGAGGTGTAGCCGAGACCCCCAGAAGGTTTGAGAAGCCAGGAAAATGGAGAAAAGTCACAAGGAGTGAACAAAGCCAGTCCAATAGAGAAGCTGTGAGAGCTGCAACCACCGGCATTACTTAGGGTCAGAATCATCTAAAGGCTTCCGAGTTCACATATTGCTACAGATTGCCCTGGACGCTGGACCGGAACTATAGGACTTAATGTTTGCACTGCCAAATTTTGGTCTTGCTTTGATTTCATTCCCTTCTATTTCCCTGTTTGTACCTTTTGGATTAGTAATGTTTATATTGTGCTTTTATATGTTGGAAATTTTTCATTTTTATGGGGGATCAAAGCTAAATGTTTGCCCTAAATCTCAGAGGAGAATTTGAACTTGGATTTTTCAGCAGTGATGAAACTGTCAGGAATTTGGTAACTATGAGAGATGGACTAAATGCATTTTGTATGAAGACATGCACATGGCTCTTTTGGGGCCCTGGTGGAATGTTATGGGATATATCTAATATGTTCCTCAAAGCTTCATGCTCTTCCAGGTAGGGTTTTGGGGCACTGTTGGATTAGTCCACTGATTAGTTTGGCTGATAGCTCTAGCTGTGGAAGGTGGGAAGCCCCACCCTGGATGTCAGTAACAGCATCTAGTAGGCTTGTAACCTGGAAAGGATAAACAGAAAGGGAGCCTTGCTGTTCCCTGCCTGCTGCCTGCCCCGCCATGGACTGTTTCTCCTCTGTGAAGATCTGTGCCTCACTGTTTTGGCTTGGAACCAGCTGAGTATAGACTAAAATCTCTACAAATTATGAACTAAAATAAAGCTTCCTCCTTTAACTTCTGGGTATCGAGTATTTTATCCTAGCAATGTGAAAGCACCTGAAACACTGCCTTCCCCTCACTTGCCTGTCAACTTCTACTGATTTCTATTGATAATGAGGGGAATCCTCATTATCTTCTCCACTTTTGCTTACATGGCTCAGAAATCCAGAGGACCTGGTAGACATTTGTTGAATATAAGGATAAAACATATCTTGTTAAACTTCATGACCACTGCACAAGAGGAGCACAGCAGTCTCTCTTATCTAACTACACCTAGATCAAAAGTTCAGACTTGGCAGCTGAGTCGAGAGCTTGTTCCTCTCGCAGCTCCTCTAGATGCTGAAAGAGGACTCTCCTGCTGAGTTAACACTGTAGGCTCAGAGCAGAAATTTTCTTCAGTCTGGGAAACAGTCATTTTCAGTGCACTTGGAGAATTTTTTCTAGTTTCTTGTAGAAAATCAGCTTGCCACAAAAGGAATGGTGAGTGAAAGCTACTTTCCCTGATTACAGCTATCCAAGAGGCCTGCTACCTTCTGACACGATACTAGGTTTCAGGAGCTACTGTGTCCTAGCTCCTTGGTGCATAGCTTGCAGTGCACAGACTGTGACTGGCAGCTACCTTTCATCACCAGGCCGTGCCCCCATGTGTCTTCAGAGGTCAGAACTCTAGCAAGGAAGTTTAAACTTGACAAACTATGTCGCAGTACACAGAATTACAGAAAGTGGTTTGTCACAGTACACAGAATTACAGAAAGTGGTTTGATCACAGTTCAACATTTGACATGAGAGAGGGGACCTAGTCTCAAGTTTACAGTGATCATTTTTTCATTTCTACATCTTGTAATCTGAGCAACTACTTTGAAGATAACAATATGCAATATAATAGCCACTGTTAATCTGTTATTTTGCTTTGAAACTCTGTATCATCATTTTTGTTCTTTTTACATTTTAAAATAAAAAAAGAAAGAAACAGGTAGACCAAACTTATGAAGGAACAGTGTTTAAACTAGGCACTAGACAAGAGGCAAAAGATGCCTGGTAAATGTAAAAAAAATGAGGTGAGTCCTGTGACTGCCCAAGTTAGTTGATCTGAGAGGATTTCCAGGTGTTAGGGGAGAGAGGGGAAACCAAGGCAGAGCAGAGCTCTCTCCCTACATTCTTCAGACAGGGAGACCAAAACATGGAAACTTATAGGCTAGAGCACTAGCATTAAAGGGGCTTCTCAGAAGGCCATTACTGTGGAAAGGTCACCCTAATATGGCTCACTGATGTGTCTAATTTGGACAAGGAGATTAGTCCAGAGCAATAAAAGGGTAGCACAAAGAACCAAAGTGCAATTTCAGTGCTCCCATAGCAAATGATGCCTGTTCCCACGAACCAAGGTGGAAGATGTGTAGTTCTTGGGCCGTGAGTGCAGTCCTCAGGAAGGTGGTGTCATAGCAGAGGAGAGTAGAGTCCCCTGGGGAACTGTGCTATTCCTCCCTAACAAATGTCAAGAAGAAACCAGGAAAAGAGCCAAATTGTTCCAACTCTTTTCTATAAACGCACTCATGGTGTGTGTGTGTGTGTGTGTGTGTGTGTGTGGTGGTGGCGGGGCTTGGGACAGTGATGAGAGAGAAAATAAAAAAAATCTCAGGAATACTTTGATGGTTAATACTGGCTGTCAATGTGACTGGACTGAGAAACATCTAGGAAACTAGTGAGGCACCCTTTGGGTGTGTCTGTGAGTGTTCCCACAGAGATGTGCGGTGTGACACAGGAGCTCTGCCCTGAATGTGGGTGGCACTGTCTCACAGGTTGAGGACTCAGGCGGAATAAGTGCAGAAGGAACCCCTGTAGGCATGAACCCATTCTCCCACTTCCCTGCTCCCTGAGGTGAGCAGCCTCTTCCACCAGGGTGCTCTGCTTTCCTCAGGCCAACGGCGATGGACACAGCACCCATAGACTGGACCCTCTGAACCCACAGGCCACAGTCAGTCTTTCCTCCCTTCGGCTGATTTTCCCAGCACCTGCCCACAATGCTGAACATCCCACACAACTGCCTAAATAAATAAGAAGGCGCCTAAAACGTAAAATTCACAATGTCTGGCATCAAGTCAAAAATTACACACTACTCCACGAAGAACATATAAATCCACAGTAAAGACAAAGAACTCAGTCAAGCAAAACTGACCCACCAGAACCAACATGGGTAATTAGAATTAGCACATAAGTTTACAAGAACAGTTACCATAACTTTATTCCTTATGTTAAAAAGTCTGAGTAAAGACATATACCAAAATTAAACTTACAGAGTTTCACATACCAATGTTCGAGATAAAAAATACAATGAATAAGATTAACAGCATTAAATGTGGCAGAGAAAAGATTGTTGAAATTGAAATTGTACTAGAAACTGAAAACTAAAACAGAGGAAAACTTCATCTGGACAACTACTTTGAAGATAATATGTAATAAGTTAACAAGTGTTAACTTCCTAGTGTTTTGTTTTGAAATATGTTATCATCATTTTTATTTATTTATACTTTGGTTTTTAAAATTTTTTAAATTTTTATTTTAAGATCAGTAAATGGAAACAAAATAGAACAGTGATAGGACAATAGGAAATCCATGCTTGTTGCTATGTTGTATGTTGTTACCCTCTAAGTAGCTGCCCAGACCACTGGCCTCAAGCTTGCAAAGTCAGGCAAACAACATAAACGTCAGGTTGCTTCTTCGCATCAGTTATCATCATCTCAGACTGGTTTTGTTTTGCTTTTCAAATAAAAAAAAGTATCTTAAAAAAAGAAGTAAAAGAAGTGTCAGTGAACGGTGGGACAAATAGCTTTATGGAGCCACTAAGAAGAGAAAGTACATGATGGAGGGAGGCAGGGACAGAAACATTTGAGGGCAAAATGCCTAAACATTCTTCAAATTTGATTAAATCTATATACCTACAGATCCAAGAATATCAATAAACCTCAAATATACAGAAAGTAAATTAATAAGACTGCATGAATACATATCATACTTAGATTGCTCACAGCCAGTGATATACAAAACAATTCTTAGCAACTGGAAGAAAAATGAAAAAATGGTGAGGATACAGTACCACAGTCAAATGTGCCCTTTGTAAAATTCACGTTGAAACTTAGTCCCATTGAGGTGGTGTCTGTGTTACTTTCTACTAGTCGCTGAGACAAAATACCTGACACCCACAGTTAGGGAAGGAAAGGTTTATTTCTTACAGCTCTTGGAGGTTTCAGTCCAGACTCAGTTGGCTCCAAGGCAGCGTGGCGTGGTGGGGCAGCAGTTCATGGCAGCTTCAAACTGCAAGGTGCAAACCAGCAAGAGAGAGAGACCCACCTCCTTCCTGCCATTATATCGCATCCTGGCTCCACCCCTAGGTGGGTGTAGCACTCACACCACCAATCTGAGTCCTAGACAATGAATCAGTGACAGCGCTAGTATTTGGTGGAGTCCATCATTCATGAGGTTTGGGGGACACTGCCATAAACCATAACAGGTGACTTTAAAACATGGGGCCTTGGGGAAAATGATTAAATAGCAAGAGTTTCACTCTGGTAAACACATTCTACAAGGCACAGAGTGAACAAAGATAGATTCTTTTTGTTCTTCTGCCATTTCCCATGTGAGAATACAGTGTCCACTTACCCCAACTCACAGCAGAGCACCATTTTGGAAGCAGCACACCTCATCTCCAAGTGATGGCACCTATATCTCAGACTTCTCAGCCTGCAGGACTATGAGAATCAGGTCTCTTTTTATTTCTGTACAAATCATGCAGCCTCATTTTTTTTATACAGCAACACAAATAAACTAAGACAAAGAGTATAGCAGATTTCTCACTGAAAATAGTTAAATCAAGAAGTCAGTGAAGCTATTTGTTTACAGAACTATATTCCCAGTGTAGTGGTTATTGATTGTGTAAACTTGAGACATTTAGAAGCTTAACTAAATGGGTTTAGCAACTCTACACCCAAGGGTATAGAAGAAGACCCACCCTAAGGTGGCTCATCACCTGGAGGTGTAAAAAGAAAGGAGGAAGGACGAATGCATTCCATTCTTGGGAGAAGCTCCAGTCTCCGCCTTTGGTTGGACCTCGTCTCCCGGCTTCCAGCATAGACTGTTCAGCTTTCCGACACAGACTCTTCAGCCTTCCATTGTAAAGCCTTCAGCCTTCTGTCACAGACCCATCAGCCTGCTGGTGTGGACTTGCACAAGACACTAGGGTGAACTACAGACCTTGGATTGAATCCTTTGGCCTCCAGTGTGTAGACACGCTCTGCACGCTTCCTCATCTGACTCCGTGGCTGACCATTGTAAGCCAATTTTGTTGTTTCTTTTACATCTGTATATCTTGTGTTATATCTGTTCTCTCTAGTAAAACCCTAACTAATACACCCAGCAACAATATCTTTCAAAGGTGAACTACTTTCTTCAAACATACAAAACTGAAGACAATTCATCACTAACATTGGGTGCTACAGATTTTCAAAGCAGTCATTGGGGCAGAAAGAAAAATACATCAAATGATAGAATAGATCTACACAAAAACTGGAGAAGATAGAAAGTGGTAACTACATGGCAAGCACAGGAAATGCTTTGCTTGTTGTTTTATTTTCTTTAATAACTCACTGTTCAAAGAAAAGTAATACCTATCCTTTTTGTAGTTAATAACACATAAAATATCAAAGACAACAACTACGCCAGAAATGGAAATTTATGCTCTATTATGACTGATATCTCTTGAATATAGGTTGTGATAAATTGATTCATACCATAATCTCCAAAGTAAACAATGCATCAAAATAAGATTGATAGCTACTGAA
Source organism: Dolichotis patagonum (assembly GCA_004027295.1). Classification (NCBI taxonomy): domain Eukaryota; kingdom Metazoa; phylum Chordata; class Mammalia; order Rodentia; family Caviidae; genus Dolichotis; species Dolichotis patagonum. Next base: position 59,011 of record PVJX010005450.1, read on the forward strand.
CCAACAAACAAGACACTATGGGATCATAGAAAAACTAAATCCAAAAAGACAGAAACAGAGAGAAAAGAGAACAACAACATAACAAAAGAAACAAATAGGGAACAAGGAGCAAAGTGATAAATTTAAGGTTAAATATATCAACATTAAATGGAAATGGTTGAGCACCTCAATTGAAAAGCAGAAATTATCAAATTGGATTTTAACAAGCAAGACTCAACTTTGTGCTCCTTATAAGAATGACTGACAGAAATAAATCAAAATAAAAGTACAGAAAATTTGGAAAACACAAAAAGTCAGAATTGATTTCACTCCCAGTTCCATATTCATAATCTCACCCTGCTTGGTGCCAGATGGATTCTCTGCACTTTGCACTTTTGTGCCTCAAGACCTTCCAAGAGCAAGAGATCAGCCCCAGAGATGCACCCTTGAGATGATGTCCCTTCCCACTGCCTCTTCCCAGACTGCCTCCCTTGGACCTCTTTTCTCCCAAGCTGAGTTAGGCTGCCTCTCCCTACCCTTTCAGTCCAGACCAGCCTGACGGACTGCAGACCAAAGCTGTCAAGACTCGCTCACCTTGGCATCTTGCTCATGCAGGAACTGTTCCTGCCACCGTCAGTGAATCTCAGGGGACGCAGTACTCCTGCTCCATCTCCATTCATAATACAGTACCCACTTCCCTCTGCCATACTCAGCAGGCCTGAAGCATGCTGGTCCTCAGCTCTGCCGATGCCCGGTCTCTGCCCCTGGCTTTGTCCCAAGACACTTCTTAGAGTTAATCGCTGTGGGTGTTTCTGAGCTCCTGCCACCTACTCCTGGACCTGCTCGTTTCTCCTTGAAAGTATCAGATGTACTTCTCCACAGTCATACACCGCGCAGGGCCTTATTACTGTCTACTTAACCACAGGGCTGTGAAAATTCCAGTCCCAAGAATAGTGCTCATCCTGAAGTGCGATAGGAGAGGAGGTAATTCATTATGGCTACTGCCCCAGGGCTTGTAAAAATATTCTTTCTGTGGGTCTATATCTGCCACTGTGCTACTGTGAATCTCTGAGATGTGTACAGGCAGAGAGACAGAAAGTCCCCAGGGGAAGAATGTCGTCAAAAGAGAAATATCCATATTGAAGGAAACAGTGGGAAACTGACTCCCTTAAATAGCAGAAAATTAGCATATAAATACACAGTCCCGATGTAGGTGATTTATCCCCCTGCCTGGCACAGGCTGAGAACCACAGGTGCGGACCAAAGATCACATGTGAGAGGGAGCAGCTGGCAGTGGATGCTGGCCAAGATGGCGTTGGGTCTGGGGATCCTGGTAATCCGGTCAGATCTCCAGAAGCAAAAGAAATAGGTTCATCATTACTACCCCTGTGTTTGGGGCATTAAAGACAGAAAAGGCAGCCTGCATTCACAGGCCAGAGGAGAGAGCTATCCTGAGAGAACTTGAGAGACTGTCAGAGACGCTCGCAAAAGCTCTGTGAACTGTGGACCAGTAAAACATATGCCTCTGAGTAAACCAAGCATGACAGAGAAATACTCACTGGAAGAGCCTGGAGGAAACTCACAGGGCAGTCAAGGTAGTGACTGTTCCCAAGAACAAGAGTGCAAAACCTTATGATTGGTGGAGACTCAGTCCCATACTAACGAGGTTCTTACCCCAGTAGTAGGAAAAATTAGCTTTAGACTATAAACTGTGTGCATGGCACCTAGCCTACACATGTTGTGTAGCCATGCACACAACATAAGAATAAGCCATGAGATGTTTAAATGTTTTCCTATTAACTAGGTCTGGGAGGGGGAGAGAATATTTATAGGAACAGAAAAATACCCAAAATGCTAAAACTTAATTTTTGGTGTTTACTCCAAAATTACCAGGCATGCAAAGAAATAGGAAATCATACCTCATAAGAAGAAAAAAATCAATTTATGAAAACTGACTCTTATTTCCAGTTGTAGAACAAAATGTAGACACACTTCTATCTGCTTCTCTGAGGTAGCTAAAAATGCAGGACACAGGGGCTAGGACCTCAGGAACAAAAGGGTGATTATTTTCTAGGGTGTTTCGTTGTTGTTGCTGCCTACTACATCCCGGGTTAATGCTGAGGAAGCTGGCATCTGGAAAATGAATCCATACAACAACAGCAAAGCACTAGCTAGTAGGAAGGGCAAGGTAAGTTGCTGGGATTTTCCTCCTACATAATAGTGAGGCCCACAGCCTGGCCGTGGTCTCTGTGTGCCACATAGGAAGCAGGGGTACAGGGTGTCCTTCTCCCTTGGGTGACTGTTACATCAGCAGGGTCCTCTCTGTAGCCAGAACTTCCTCCTCTTCAATACCAATGGATCTCCTCTTCGCCAACACATCCACATGACCAGAGTGGTGACCTGAGTCCACTCCCACCTGGGGGAATGGAGAAGTGCCCTCCCCCCTCTGCTGGATATCAGAGGTCCTGAGGGGGTGATGAGAGACTAAGACAAGACAAGACACATAAGGAAAGGAAAGCAGGGACCAGGTGGGATGCGGCCCAATGACCCAGGGCTGACCCCAGCATCTTTATTTACACAGTGTACAAAGGGAAAGCACATGGGGGGGAGGGTGTGACAGGAGTGGGGGTTGTGAAAATACAAGGCCTCAGTGTTTTGCTGAGAACACAGAAAGTAAAAGTCTCAGAACTATCTATGCTGCAGTTAACAGGGACAAACGCCAAGGGCCCAGACACTTGCAGATATGCAGCTGAGCTAGAGGTCAGCTTGTTTACATGGTCTGCCTCTGGCATTCCGTATTCCTGGGACTGGCTTTGCTTTGGTCCGAAGGCACTCCCTGACCTTGGCTCAGCTGCTGAGCCACTCCCCATGTGCACAGAAGGCCAAAACAAGAGACAGATTTCATATTGCAGTATGCAACATACACTGGGGTGGGGTGTAAAAATGTGGTGAGTATTTAGATTCAAAAATATAATGAAAGCCCCACTGCCATTAATCCCATTAGTTCTGGGTGTCCATTTGCATGTCTTTATATCGTAGCTGCCTGGATGTCTTCAATATGTTTACTTTTGATGGTCATTTAGACTCTCAGGTACAGTCAGAAGTTGCACGGTGCTGGATCTGGTAAGTAAGGCACAGTGTTTTCCCAAGGCTGCCTTTCTGTTGGATGGAAGCCACTCATTGAAGTTTTGATGTGTCTCATAAAGACACTTGTGAAAGGACTTCCAGAGCTACTCAGAAAATGGCAAGAACAGTGGGACATGTGTGGGGGGAGTATTATGAGGGAATTGATGCCAATGTGTCTTTACTGTAATAATTTGTTTTAAATTAAAACACTCACTGTGTTTTTTGATCACCTCTTGTATACAACTGAAGTAGTATAATCTCAGCAAACACAGGCAGGGAGGAGACACAAACGCTAAGGGCATGTGACTGGCAGAATTGTCCAACGGGGATTTAAACTGCCCGCATAAACATGTTTCAACAAGCAACTGTGAGCATGCTTGAGACAAAATCGAGTCCCAGCACATCATGGCAGTGATAAAGGATAATAAGTGGAAATTTGTATAACTTCCAATATAACAATCATAAAAAACTTACTGGGGAGTTTGACAGCTGAACGAAAATGACTCAGAAACGATCTCTGAACTTTAAGACAGAAAAATAAAATTGTAATCTGAAAAAGGGGAAGAAAACCAAAACTTTAAAAGAGCTTCAGAATCCTGAGGGATTATAATACAAAATCTACATGTATGTTATCAGTATTTCAGAAGAGGAGGAGAAAGAGTGCAGAGGTAAAAACATATTTGAAAAAAGAATGGCTAAATTTTTTTCAAAGTTGGCAAAATGAAATATCAATCTACATGTACAAGAAGATGCTTGTGACTCAAACATAATCAACTCAAGGAAACGTGTGCCCAGAACAATGAGTCAGGCTGTGAACTGCTCCATTTACACTCAAACCCCACTTACTCATTCACAATTCTTTCTGTCTCTCTTTGTCTCTGTCACTTTCTGTCTCTATGCCTCTCTCTCTCTCTCTCTCTCTCTCTCTCTCTCTCTCTGTCTCTCTCTCCTCATATAGATAAATTAAGTAGCAAGAGAGAAATCAATTCAACAACAGCATATCGCTCGTTAGAAATGGTGGCAATGAGAAGGAAATGGCTCAACATTTTCCTCAGGTGCTTCAGGAAAGAACCATCAGCAGAATTCTTCTGAAATTCTGCCTGGAATTCCCTTCAGGAATAAAGAGAAGTCAGAAAATCTGAAAACAGAAAACAACAGACAGAGTCAATTACATAAAACAGTAATACTTTGGGAAAGTCAATAAAATTGAATAATCTGTTGCAATATATACATAGGGAAAAGAGGGAGGGAGGAAAGAAGACCAAAAAGGGAGAGGCAGAGAAAGACAAAATTATCAAGTTATCCTTATCATGGATGGCAGATGAATTTCACACTAGACACTGTGGCCATCAAGAGAGTGACTTTTTAAAGTACATGAATTCCACATGTGTAAAAATACAGTCTAGAGAGAATAAATTAATTTCTCAGAAAGCACAACACAACAAAGCTCACTCAGCATTAGACAATTTGAACAACCCTATAAATCTAAGGAAATTGGATTTTTAAATTTAAAGTCAACTGAAATGAAATTTCTAGGTCCAGATGGTTTTTCTAGAGAATTCTATGCAAGTAACACCAATGCTACAGAGACTCTTCCAAAGATCTATGAGGAAAACAATACTTTCCAATTCATTTTACTGGGCCATATCTTCATATTATCAAGCAAGACAAAGACAATATAAAAAGAAAGATGCATACTAACAAATTTGATGCAGAAACATTAGAAAAATATTAGCACATATAATTTGGCATTCTATAACATACATACCTTATATAGGTTTATACTAAGGCCGTGAGAAAGTTATTCTAAGGATGTCTTGGTTCAGTGTTTGAAATTAACCATTGTACTCCACAATATTAGCAGGCTAAAAATAAAAATCACATGACAAGCTCAATTTGCACACATTTACACACCAAAATTCAACAGCTACAGTATTATGACAGAAATAAAATAATGGGAAAGTGGAAATGAAGGGAAATATCTGCAATTTGATTAAGTGAAACTTTAAAGGCTTTTATCTGAACCTACTTAGTGGTAAAAGACAGTGTCTCCCAGGAGACAGGCAAGAAAGTAAGGACTGCAGCACTATGGGCCCTAATGCGCGAAGCCCTACACAGCAAAAGAACAAGGAATAAAATGGCCTAAGGATTAAAATGAAAGATATAAATCTGTCCTAACTTTCAGGTGATGGAGCATTTATGTAGGCTGCCCTGAGGGCAGTGTGCTGTGCTGTACACGTAGATGGCCCTCATGCCTCCTGGGCTCATAGGTGGGCTTCGATGGAGGCGACTGGGTCACGGGTGGTGGAACCCATCAATGCGTCAGTGCACTGCTAAGTCACAGTTCGGCTGCCATGTTGGGAGGTGAAGGGGGTGCCATGTGGGTGTGGCCTGAAGGGTCTGTCTCCCTCCCTCCGCCTTGATCTCTCTCTCTGCTTCCCACTCCATGTCATGCACTCTTCTCCTCTGCTATGCCATCCCACCTTGAGCCAGGCGACAATGGACTGAAACCTCTACAAACGTGAGCCAAAATAATCCTCTCTTCCTTTAAATTGTATGTAATGCATCTCAATGATGAAAAAGTAATGAAGACATTGTGAAGTAAAAAGAAAAAGAAAAAACAAAAACAAAAACAGAAAAAAGGGGGGCTGGGAACATAGGTCAGTGGCATAAGTACCCTCTTGACAAGCACAAGGTCCTGAGTTCAATTCCTGGTATCCCCCCCAAAAAAAGATTGGTGAAAAACAGAAAACCAGAAACATCAAATCAGTAAGTGGGTCTAAGAAAGTTATCACAATTGATACACAGGTGTAATTCAATACCTATCAAAATCCTAGCAAGTGTTTCCTAGACTTAGGCAAGTTTACAGTAAACTGTATACTGAAATATGTTTGTCATAACAAAGAAGCTAGAATACATAAAAGTATTTTGAACAAGAAGGTGAAAACTCTGTACCAATTTCAAGATTATTTACAGCTACAGTAAACAAGACTGAATGATACTGGTGGAGGCATGGTTATGGCTATCAGTGACATAAAGGGCCTAGACACAGATCTAAGCAAATCTAGCTAACTGATTTCTGGTGAAGGTATAAAGGAAATTCCAGAGTATAGCCTTTTTAGGCTTCTCTGCTGGATAAAAACTATAGCAATAAGAACTATACAAAATTAACTACAGAAAGAATGACTAGGTGCTATTAGGCAACAGAAAAAGGAAACATTGTACAAAATTAACTCAAAATAGACAACACCTCCAATTGCAAAGCAAGAAAAGATGCAATGTTTAAGGAGAAAATCTTTGAATCCAAGGGCTTGGTGAAGAGTTTTAGACAGCATGAAAAAAGGATGAGCCATTGGGGAACAAAGGTAAGCAGGATTTAGTAAAAGTTAAAAATTTCTACTCTAGGAGAATTTTAACAAGAAAATAAAATGAAAAACTACAGTTTGAAAAGAATATATTTTCAAACTATATATCTGAAAAAAAAATAGAATACATATATAATCTACAAAAAAATGGATAGTAGAAAATTTAGATCACAAGTAGTCAAAAGATATGAAGAGCCAATATACAGAAGGCAAATAATCAAATTAAAACCCAGAAAGTTTTACCTAGAGAAATACCTTTTTAAAAAAAGTGAAATTCTTTTTTTTAAGTACATAAAATCTGGAAGCATTTATCACCAGCAGATCAATGAATAATACAGAAATGTTAAAGGAGTTTCCTGAAGGGAGTGAAAGTTCTACCTAGCCAGATGGAAACTTGAAGTTAAAGACATAAAAGCACCAGGAATGAAATCACATGTGTACACATAAAGGGATTTGTTTACATCTATTTAGGAGGAAACTGACTGTTTAAACCAAGGTCACAACGCCATATTCCAAGGACAGGGCACACACACAGTCAAGATGTGCAACAGCCATGGAAGAAGGTCTTGCAGAGAAGGGTGCGAGGGTAGTGTGTTAAGTGAGCTGTTCCACTGTGTGAAACCACGTAGTGTAACTGGAGGAGGACTGTGATAAATGAGAGATGGTGCCCCAAACTCTAAATCAAACTCCAAAGCAGCACATCACAGAATTATGAGAACCCATTAGGAAAAAATATTAACTTCTAACAATTAATTTATAGGGAAACAAAAATAGGAATAAAGTAGAGATGGGAAAAATAAAAATAAATGAAACTCACATTAAGTGTAAATGGAATAAACAATTAAAAGATAATTTAAGACTGAGTAAGAAAGCAGAACCTAAGTATAAACTGCCTAAAGGAGAACCACTTAACTATAAACACTAATTGGTTAGAAGGAAAAGAGAGGAGCAGTCACTTCTCGATGATAACTCTAAGCAAAGAAAGGTAGAGTGGATATTGTTATAACAAAGTCAATGTAAAAAATTAATAAGATTGAAATGGTTCATTTTATAATGAAAAAGAATTAATCAAGGAGACATGAATATATATGTGCATATATTACATAGTACATACTCTATATTTATATATATTTATATATAATTTTATAATGAAAAATAATTAATCAAGGAGACATGAATATATACGTGCATATATTATATAGTACATACTCTATATTTATATGTATATATATATTGTCAAATACAATGACTGCATTGCTATTTGTAGAACCTTTACTTAATGACAGAAAAGTACACATACTTTTCAAGTGTAAATGAAATGTTTATCTACAGACTATACCGTAAGCTATAAAAAAGTCTCAATAAATCTGAAATAACTCAATTTATAAAAGTACGTTCTTTGACTGCAATGGAAATAAATTTGAAATCTTTAACAGATATAATTCTGGACAAATAAAATAAATAGAAACTAATAGATTATAAATAACCCACAGATGAAAGATAAAAGACATAAAATTTATAAAATGAGAAATGACACATTAAAATTTGTGAGGTACAAGCAAATCAGTAATTAGGGCAATTGAGTGCTAAACTCATATCTGTAAAACAGAACGATCTCAGGCAAATTATTTTAACTTGCAAATAAAACTAGAAAGAAAATGAAAATAGGAATGAAAGAATAAAAGAGAAACAATAGGGATTAAAGAAGAAAGCAGTAAAACAGAAAAAACTAGAAAAAATAAATGAAGCTAACAGTTGATCTTTGAGGAGCTATAAAAATTGATAAACTTCTAGCTGGCTGAACAAGGAAAAAGAAACAAAAATTTCAACTAATATTATGAAAGAAATAAATAACTTCTCCAAAATGGTTTCCACAGATGCAAATAGAATTAAAAATAGTAAGAGCAACTTTATGCTAATAAATTCAATGACTTGGATAAAATGCTAAGTTTTTGAAAGTCAAACTGGCAAAGCTGACACAAAAATAGTTCCATACCAATTAAAGAATTACATCTGAGATTATAAAATATCTCACAAAGAAACTTCACATCCAGGTGCCTTCACTGGTGAATTAAATGAAACATTAAATTAAGAAATGTTCTCCAATGCTTTTCTGCCACCTTTTTTACTGAGATGCTAAAATCAGTCTAAGGTAGAATAAAAACACAACAACAAATAACATCAGGTAACTATTACCTATGAATATACATGCAAAATCTTTTAATGCATTTTTAGAAAATCAATCTCAGCTATACATAGCAGATCAAATATGTTTACATTTCAAAAATGCGTTAATGTGATTCACACAATTAGCAGATTATAAAAGAAAAAGAATGCATTTATCTCTTGTCCAAAGGTGCCTGCTTGAGTATTTACAAAAACTTAATTATAATTTATATCATTTATTTTAAGTATTAGTGTCAATAGTGTTGCATATTTATATTTAATTATATGTTAATATTATTATCTTAAGATTTAGTACCTCCAGTCCATGTGCAATGGATGTACCAAATGTATCCGGCTACCTGAGGGTCTTAACAGGGGCTTTGGAGCAACCTGAAACTCATGCTAGGGCTTTTTTTCAGTTAGGTGCTATTTGGGGGAAGTATGGTAAGTTAGGAAGGAAAAAGATAAACCACCTTGATTCACAGATAACATTTGCCATGGTCATTTATATAGAAAATTCAATCAACCTATTTTTAAAAACCTACTATGATAAGTGAGTGTAGCAAGGTTGCATGTTAACATGAAAAATGTATTGCACCTCTATACAATATAAATGAAAAAGCCTAAGTTGAATTTTCAAATGAATCTTCTGTCAGTTCCCTGGCACTGAACTCCTTAGCTGGGGATTTCAACCGTTAGCTTCTTAGCTTTCTGCAATCAGCCAACTCCAGAGGAGCATAAACATGACTTGGACAGATCTTAATTTCTTAAGAAACTACGTTTTCAGTCTTCTACTTTGTGAGATAATACCTTAGACACTACTAACTTCCCTTAACTTGGCATACCCTTTGCATTTTACAGGGAATCTTTCATTTTAAACTTGAGCCTGAATGGTGTAAGGCTATAATTGTGCCTTCCACATTTTCCCATTGGTTTTTGGTGAAACTGCGTGGAGCTGGGCTGCCCCTGGCCCGGCAGTCCTTCCCTAAGTGTGCGAAAGGGTGAAGGAGCAGGGTCCTGTCCAGTGGTCAGTGTCCTGCAGTGTCCTTCCATCTGCTACTGGGTCTGCAAGGCCACAAGGTACCCCATAAGGTACCCAGGTGCTTCTTAACCTCCTGCTCTCTGAAGTGATTCTTACCCATTTCGGTTTCAGAAAATTGTGTACACACTGGCCCTCTCATCTGGCCTTCAACAGGATTCTCAGACCTAATGGACTATGTGAGGTCTAACCCCATGTTAAACATAGACCCTGACCCTTCACTGATTTTTAACTCCAAAAATTAAAGTGTGCTTGGAGTTCTAGACACCTGACAATTTTACTGAAACTCTAAGGCCAGGCAGGGACTACCCTCCTGCCCTGCACAGCTCTCCTCCTTCAGCTTGCTCCGTCTGCCTATTCTCTATTCTCTCTGGTATCAGCACCACACACTCCATCTTTAATCCAGGCCTTTCCAGTATCATAATTCTGTATCTCTATACAGTTCCCCATCCAAGTCCCAAATGCTTCTCCTGACTTGATTCAGAGCCAGAGCCAGAATTATCTGCCTTTCCCAGCTTCTTTCTATCTGTCTTTAATGCGAACTTTTCCTAGAAACAGATGGCGAAGGAGTGGCTGGGACCACGCACTCTCCGCAGGGCTCAGAGGTGGATGCGTGCTCCTAGATGAGCACCGTGCACATCTCACATCCTTAGTTTCCATCTGGCCTCAGCCAATCACATGACAACCTCCTTCCTGGTTGTCACATCAGGCCTTGTGTCCTGGCCAGCATGGTCACACCTGGGCCCATCAGGCTTGTTGATTTGGCTTTATTCATTTGTTGATGGGAATTTGGGTGGTTTTCAAGATTTAACTGTGCTTCTATAAATGTGAGCATGTGTGTGTTGCTCTGGTATGATGTTTTTAATTGTTCTGGGGAGATTCCAAGAGGAGACTAGCTGGGTGAAATAGTCTCTAGTTTTAGATTTTTGAGGCATTTCCACACTGATTACTACAGTGGTGGCACCAGTCTACACTTACAGTAGAGGGAAGTTTCTTTTCCCCCAAGCCCTGCCAGCACTTGTAATTGGTTGATTCTTGATAGTAGCTGTTCTTTCTGGTATGAGATGGAGTCTCAGCATTGTTTTAATTTGCACCTCTCAAATGACCAGTGATGCTGAACATCTTTTTCATATATTTCTTTGCCATTTCTATTTCTTTATCTGAGAAGTATGTGTTCATTTCAGATTACCATTTTTGGACTGAGTCTTTAAATTTTGGGGATACGATTTCTTTTTGAGTTTGTTATATGTTCTAGTTATTGGTCCTTCATCTGAGGAACAACTGGCAAAATTTTTTCTCACTGTGTGGGTTATCTCTTCATGCTGTTGATGATTTCTTTCATAATGGGGTAGAGGGAAGAAGCCTACAGAATTCATTCCTCAGAAATGGATTGAGAGTGCTCAGTGATCCAGGCCTTGATATTTACACAAGACAGAGGGAAGCCTGGCTACTGCTCCTGCTACATCAGACCTTGACATCATCCATGTGGTGCTGGTTTTAGGTGCATACAGAATGGAAGAGTTGCGGGATCAGGTAGGCTTCCACTCTGATTTCAGAAAGCTTGGGAGGTCAGATAGTGCGCCCCTGTGAAGGCAGTGTGTAGTGTGAAGCCAAAGGTGAAATGGAGAGCCCAGAAATGTGGAGAATCCAGGAATGTGGATCTTCTGTGGAAATTTGCAAGGAGGGAGCAAAGCTGGCCCAAGATAGAACCCACGGGAACTGCAACTATAGAATGTGCCATAGGAACAGAGACACCCAAGCCCTTTGAAGCTCACATATTGCCTCAGATTGCTTCAGATGCTGCATATGGAAATATAAGATTTAATATTTGCCTTGCTGCATTTTGGACTCGCTTTGGTCTCTTTCCATTATATTCCCATGTTTGCAACTTTTGGAATGGAAATGGAAATGTCTGTCTTGTGCCACTGTATGTTGGAAGTATTTAACTTTCTAATCAGTTGTACAGGGCTCACAGCTAAGAGTATTCCTTAAATCTTGGAGAAGACTTTGGACTTGGACTTTTCAGCAATTCTAAAACATTTTTAGGATTTTAACAACTCTTGGAGATTAACTAAATGCTGTTTGTATAAAACAATGTACATTAGTCTCTGGGGAGCCAACTGAAGAATGTCATGGTTTGTGTATGGATGCTCCTCCAAAGCCTCATGCAATCATGGGATTGGAATTTTCAGAGGCAGCTGAATCTAGAGTTTGCGATTGATTGATTCATGGTCCAATGCTGGGATTAAGGGTGTAAGAGCTACACCTGCCCTAGTGCAGACATCCCTCTCTCTCTCTCTCTCTCATTGCTTTTGTTGTGTTCTGCAACCATGAGCTCCTGTTCCTCTGTCATGTGTCATTCAGCTTGGCGCCAGTCAATTATGGGCTGCAACCTTGACAAAGTGTGAGCTAAATAAAGTCTTCCTCCCTTAACTTTAGGAATCAGATATTTTGTCTCAGCAATGAGAAAAGAAACTAAGACATCATCCTGCATGCCTGGGATGAATCCGGTTTGTTCATGGTTTAGAATTTTTTTGATGATTTGCTGCATTCTGTTTGCCAGTATCTTAGTGAGGATTTTTGCATCCATGTTCAGTTAGTTAACATAGTTTGTCAGTTTCTAGGCCATGCTTGATGCTACTGTTATTGCTAATTTCATTACTTTATCCAGGATGTCATACCTGTTGTAATCAGTTGTTCTCCCTTGTAAGACAGAACTGTGATTGTCTGGGGTCATAACTATAACCATAGTCCAGTACCAAAGGACTGGATGCTGACCAAAATAGAGGGCAACTTCTCATCTTTTACAAATTGAGAGGGTAGGATCATGGGTCAGACACAAAGGGCAAGTGCCAGCTATACCTAGAAGACATTTCTGAGGAACAGACATTTTCTACAGAAGCTTCTATACTAGTGATAAAGCTACTTACCGTAAACAATTTATAAACATCAACACAGAAAACAAATTAAAATAAAACAAAAGAAAAAGACAAAACACAGAAGCAAAATGCAACCTTAGACCTCCAGCTTAACCAGAACCAGGAGACATGGAGACAAAGAAAATCTGAAACGGCTCATCTGAGTTTTCTGAAATGGTAGCAGCAGAAAAAAATGAATGAGGCTATAGAGAAAACCATATCATAATCTTTCAGGTTAAAAAAAGAGATGATGATCAAAATTGAGGACTTGCTCAGTAAAGCTGGAGTAGACACAGATAAAAAAAATTGAGGAGCTTAGGAAATGATGGAAACCATGAATGCCTAACACAGGAAAGAGATGGAATCCATGAAACATATTCAAACAGAGATTCAGGAGATTGTATTTGTCCCAAGGTCCCACCTTCCCAGTTTGGTACTGGACTATGGTGATGGCTATGACCCCAGACAATCACAGTGTTGTCATACAAAAGAGACAACTTATTATAACAGGTATTACATCCTGGCTAAAGCAGTGCAACTACCAGTAACAGTAGTATCCAATACAGGCTAGAAATTGATAAATTGTGGGAACCGTTAACTTGATACCTTTAACTTTAACTATAGGAGCAAGACCTACAGTTATATAACAAAGCCCAACATACCCCAAGAACTTGTATGTATAGAATTTCCACTTAGTAGAGTGATTTTACCTCCTTTGCATGGGGGGCTTAGTTTAAGATGGATAGAGGAAAAAATAGAGAAATACAGTAGAATAAAGGCTGAAGGGCAAAGGATGATCACCTAAGTTTTGAGAAACTGGAAGAGAGTACAGAAGTGAAAGAATGAAGACAAAAGCAAAACAATATTGAAGCAGATCAAAAAGACTACAGACAACATTTACTAACACAAAACTATCAAAATGTCAAGACAGACAATCGAGGAAAGAGAAAAAAAGCAAACAATAGTGAAAACCCCAACAACCTCCCACAAAGGGCATAATGTGGAAAACAAAACAAAATCAAAAAAGAACAGAAACAAAAGCCCTGCTAAAGTTCTTTTGGTGCCCTTAATCTTTTCAAAATTCTGTTATCTGTAGGGAAGGGTTACCTCTCATTTTGCAGGAAGAGGAGGATTTATAAGCTTACAGAATGTATTCACCTTCACACTAACACAGATGACAGTTCTGTCATCCTAAAATATTTCCTTGTGTACTTCCTTTGTGATTAATCTCTTCTTTTTTCCAATCTTTAGCAGTCATTGATTTATTTTGTATTTCTGTAGTTTTGCCTTTTACAGAATGCCATACAAACATTAGCATAAAATCCTGCATTTGGACCTGGGATTACTTTTGCACTTAGAGGATGAAATTATTCATACACATTTTTCATGAGTCAAGAGTTTGTCCTTTTCAGTTGTTCAGAATTCTTGTATCATATGGAGGTGTCACTCTACTCAATTTTTGTAAGGCATCTTTATCCATTCACCCACTGGTGAACACTTCGCTTCCCTCTGCATCTTGTCCACTATGAATAATGCTGCAGTTAGTATAGGGGTGCAGATACATTCGTGACATGTTGATAGGCATGTGCACTGAGAAGCAGGCTCTCTGCATCCTATGTCATTCTATTTTCAAAGTCTTGAAGAACTTCTAAATCATTGTCTATAATGATCTACTGACTAACATTCCCACCAACCATGTGCAGATATTTCCTTTTGTTTCCTCTTCAAGCACTCATCTTGAATATTTTTCTGAATAACCATTCTAACAGATGCAAAGTGGTATATCATTGTGTTTTTGTTTGCATTTTCCTAATAACCTGTGATACTGAACACTCCTCATAGTCCTTTTAACAATTTACGTATATTCTTTTGAGAGATATCTATTTAGATTCTTTGCCCATTTGTAAATCAGGTTATTTGTTTTCTTGTTCCTGAGTTATATAACTTCTTCACATGTTTTGCCATTAACTACTTATCATATGTACAGTAAACTAATACTTTTTCTACTTTATAGATTACACCTTCACCTTGTTCTACCTTCTATCCAGGGCAGAATTCTTTCAGTTTGTTGACATCTCATTTTATATCTTTGCTTCCGTTGCCTACGTTTTGAGGTCATAGCCAAAAAATCATTGCCCAGTGTCTCAAAGCTTTCTGCATATGTCTTGTTTTCTTCCAGTAACTGTACAGTGTTAGGACTTAATTTTAAGTCTTTAATCCATTTTAAATTGATGTTTGTGTCTGGAGTGTTCCTTGGAATGTTCAGCTCGCTATACTCACCCAGTGCATTGCTTATCTTCTCAATGCAGGGAGACTCCAGTGCAGTGCCTGTGTCTGCCACAGAAACTGAAGCAGAAGTACAGGTCATCTCATGTTCTCCCTTCTCTTGGTGATCCATCTTTTGTGCTGCTCTTTCAATGGCTGAGAACCTTTTCTCATGTATGCTTTCCAGAATGCTGAAAGGAGAACTTGCAAGACATTTTTAAAGCTAACATGATTGCATTTTTTATATATTTCCCAGAATCATTGCTAAATATTGAAAATTCACATTTGAGGCAATTTGTAGAGATTTAGGGGCTCTGTAATTGTGAGACAAACTCAAACCCTACTCTACATTTACCTACATTCTGTGTGTATTCTGGAAATTGTGAACTTAAAATATTTTGCCTCAGCTTCATCTACAGATTAAAAACAATATAGGAAATGATCATCAGTACTTTCTAGATGGAATAACAACTCTTCAGAAAGTGTGTGTTAAACTACTTTAGGGAAAGATAGTTAAAACTGCTACCCCAGTACCAGGCATAATGAAGTCTATCAAAACCATCTATTCTCTACCATGTAAAATTAGCTGCCATCAAGACTCAGGACTCAGTTAGTACCCATTTCCCCATTCCTGTGGATTTGAAGCTAGCAGTTGGGAGCTGATTATACAATGTGCATTTTCTATGTTCCCTGATGAATGTTTCTTGACACTGGTGAGCAGTCCCTTTCCTCCCACTAGTGATAGGTTTTTAAGTCATTCATATTCATGAAGTGGCTTCATACAGCCATAGAAGCAATTGGCATTTGCCCAAAATGAATTCCATTCTTTGCGTTCCCTTAGGCTACTGTTCAAGCCCATAGTTATTTGAGAAGTTCCCATTCAAACATTTATTCAACGCACCTGCCTGAATTTTCTCCTCAGTGGGAATGACTCCGTAAAAAGTAACTCTTACAAATGCTTTTCCCTGAAATAAGAGACTTATCACATTAGACTAAAGGGCTCTTCCATTGTAAAGATACCATCTGTGGGAGGTCATGTAGCCTCCTCTTCCTAACAAATGTTACAGACTCACCTAAACCCCTCAAATTTTCACACTGGGACCGAGTGTGTGTGTGTGTGTGTGTGTGTGTGTGTGTGTGTGTGTGTGTATGTGAGAGAGAGAGAGAGAGAGAGAGAGAGAGAGACAGACAGAGACAGCGCATCAGAGACTTGGATGGAAAGGGCTAGAGACAACATACACTGCGGCTGAACACAGAAATGAAAAGATGCTCCTCCCAGCAACGTTGGGCTGCAAGATTGAGATGAGCTGATCAGAATGCCTCCTGCCTCCCCCGCTCACAGCCCACTGGATGGTCATTATAAGCCAGACAAGAGTGGCTGATGAAGTGAGTTGGGTTTTCTGGACCTGGGCAGTGTCTGAAGCACAAGACCTGCTTCCTTTGACTTACAGTTGGTTCCCATGAGGGTGTAGAACAGAAGTAGGCAGGGCTCGGGTGGACTGGCTCCTTCATGAAGACGGAGTGGGAGACCCAGATCACAGTGGCGCAGTGTGAACACTTTCCTGGCTGTTTCTGAAGTGATTAGTGTCACTGGGGCTGGATGGGCGAGAGCAGAACCTCTCACTGGGGTAAATGAATCAAGTTTGGAAACTGCAGGAACACAAACCGAGGCTATTTATTGTGCTGAGAGAAAGTATTTGTCAAGCCTATTGTGTTTTCATCCATATAAACTATGGTAGAATAAAGCTATTCAAGATTCTGGCGGCCTGGTATGGATGTCAATAACAATTGTAAGGGGGTACAAGTTAAATAAATTAGCAAAAACTGTCCTAAACGTGGAAATCAGTCTTCGTCTATAGAGACACACTTTGACAATTGCAAATAATGCATGAGGATGTCATTGCAATTTAATTAGACATCCAGATTGTATCCATTTCT
Source organism: Dolichotis patagonum (assembly GCA_004027295.1). NCBI lineage: Eukaryota > Metazoa > Chordata > Mammalia > Rodentia > Caviidae > Dolichotis > Dolichotis patagonum. The sequence continues at coordinate 75,807 of PVJX010005450.1, forward strand.
GTCACACAGCCAGGCGTCCCCGTGGATGTGGGAGTCCCCGAGGCAGCTCAGCCTCACCCATCCTGCGCCCTTCCCAGTATTTGGAGTCTGAAACCTTCATCCCCAATTTTTCTCTCAGGCTGCACCACTGGCCTAGTGGGGCTGTGTCCTCTCTTAGCTGGACTATGCGGGGCCTTGGCAGAGCCCCAGCTCCCCCGAAGGCTGAGCACGTCCCTCCACTTCAGCTTGGAGGGGACACTAAGTCTCACTGCAGCCTCCTGGTCCATGTCCCACCTCGTTCCCAAATTTGGAGAACCTTGCTCTTTGTTTTGTGCATTTTTGTTTCCTCTCCCTGAAATGCCCCCATGCACTTGGCTTCTCCTTGTTGGTTTCATTTCAGCTGAGGTAGCTCTCTCTGCTCACTGTCTCCTCTGGCAGAATTAGTCCTGTTCTCCAGTAACATTTTGGAACATGAATTAAGTCTATCACCTAACGCTTTGACTGTACATGAGCCAGGTGCAGTGGTGCCCACCTGTAATCCCATTATCAGGGAGGCTGAGGCTGGAGGAATCATGAGTTTGAGGCCAGCTTATAATACAATGTTCAATGCTGGCCTGGACTATATAATGAAATCATATCTCAAACAAAGCACAGCAAGATTTGATTTATTGTAAGCATCTTCTTTCTTGTACTTCATTCACTTGTGTAGGAAGAAGACATTTCTTCCTTCCTAGTACTTATGAGGCCCTAATTCAAATGCAGAAAGTCTACATTTGCTCCCATGTGGTCTAGGCCTGGAAGGAGCGTGCAGGCCAGTGTGGGGGAGATGTGTCATAGGTCCCAGGCTCCACATGGGTCTGCAGGAGCTCAGCAGTCACCCTTCCTGGAGGCTCCTGCCCCTGCTGAGAGTGAGAAATCTGGGCAGGACCAAGAGGAGGGTGGGGATGGCAAGAACCACTTGCTGTTAAGTTGACCTCAGTCCAAGCGTCTTGAGGCCACATGGGAGAGATGGACTCGAACACTGTCCAGAGGGATGAATGCGAGCAGATGAGAGTGAACTGATCCCAAAGAATGAAGGAGAGGGAAGAAGGAGGGGATGTGAACCCTAAAGAAACCACTCTTAAGAGATAGGTGACAGAAATAACGCCAGCACAGGAACCAGAGAGGAGATGTACAACAGCGATGTGACAGAGCTGAAGGACCTGTAATGGTCAGCAGGGAAGGTCAGCCATGCCCACTGTCAGGGAAACAGCAAGACTCAAAATCCAAAAGCTGCTCTTGGACTGGTCCCTGAGGGGCAGGGAAACATCAAACCAAGCAGCAGCGTGGGAGCAGTGTGCAGGGTCAAACGTTCATGGAGGAAGAGGGGAAGCCAGAGGAGGAGAGAGGAAGGGAGGGAAAGGAGACAGAGCAATGGGGAGAGAAGAGAAGGGGTGAGAGGAGGGGACGGGGTGGTGGGGAGGAGCCCAAAGGAGGAGAGGAGCCCAAAGGAGGAGAGGGTGCTCTCCCTCTGTGAGGGTGACTCTGGAAGGCACAGGTCATTCCAGTGCCTGGCTGTAGCATTTTCTAGAAAGGGGCAACATGAACATTTCCTCATTGGTCAGTGCCAGTTGAAAGCAAGGCAGGAGTGTCAAAGGGAAGGGACACTGGGAGCTGTGGAGAACTGACTGTACAAGATTGTGCAGCTCCCGGCAAGTACAGAGCTGTCTTAGTTATTTTTTACTCATTACTGGGACAAAATACCTGACACCTAAGATGAAGGAAGAAAAAGCTTATTTCTTACAGTTTTTGGAGGTTTTAGTCTATACTCAATTGGCTCCAAGGCAGGGTGAGATGGCAGGGTCACAGTTTATGATGGCTGCAAACAGCAAAACTGAAACCAGCAAGAGAGGAAGACACCCCTTCTTTCTGCCATTACATCACATCCTGGCTCCACCCCTAGGTGGGTGTAGCACTGACACCATGAATCCAAGCACTAGACAATGAACCAATCACAAATGCACAATGCAAATACATGAAGCCTGGGGACCACTGACATAAACCATGACATTCCAACCCTGGCCCCCAAAGACTCATGTACAACCTTTATACAAAAGACATTTAGTCTATCTCCAAGAGTTGCCAAAGTCCTAACATTTTTAGCATTGCTGAGAAGTCTAAGTCTCAAGTCTCTTCTAATATCTATGGCAAACTCTGAACTGTAACCCCCTGTACAAGTGAAACAAGGTTAAACATTTTTGAAATACAAAGGCACAAAATAAACATTACCATTTTAAAAGTTATAAATGGAATATAAAGCATTGGAAACAAAGCAAGTCCAACATCTAGCAGGGTGAACATTAAGTCTTAGAGTTTTATGCTCAGCATTTGAAGCAATCTGATTGCAAGCTCTAAAAGGCTTGGGTGATTCCACTCCCACTGCACCTTTAGGGATTTTAGCTCCTGCAGCTTCTCTCTTAAACCCTCTTTGCTTGGTTTTTGCAGCTTTTCTTGGATGGTCTATGTTTCTGGGTTTTGCAAACTTTTGGGGTCTCCACTGCATCTTTGGCTTTACCCTTACATCTTGCCCTCTCAGGGGCACACTGCTTGGCCTCCCAGACCTTTTGTAATCTATGTGAAAGCTGTCTTACCCTCAGAATTTGTGTATTTTTTTTTAAATCAGCACCGTGTGGATGCTGCTAACGTCTGCTGCCAGCTGGAGCAGTAGCCAAGGTTTTCTCTCTCGGCTATAGGGGTCCAGTGCCTGGATTGCTGGGCTCTGTTTACCTGATTGTGAAGAAAAGCTTTTTTATGTTGCCACCATTTAGGAACCTCATGTGGCTGCCGCCATTTTGGAACCTCATTTGCCCTCCTGTGCCATTCTGGAGCATGGTGCTCTGAAGCTTTTTCATCTGAGAAAACTTTTTACTTTTGCAGTTTTGGGGCTGCAAACAGTGGAGACCCACTTCTTTCTGGGATGCCTGGTGGCCATCTTTTTTATCTCTCTCTTTTTTTTTTCAGCTCTATCTTTACAATCCACAGCTTTACTGGAGTTTTCCTTCTGGCCAAACTCACAGTGCTTTAAATTATCCTGCTGGGCGCTTTGCTCTTGATTTGCAACATAGATCTGGCTAAAAGCCCCCAACAATAGCCATGCCACAGCCTCAACATTTGACTGCCTTGAAATTTTCTTTGCCAGATTAATCAGTCTATTACCCTTAATCTCAGTCTCAGGTAAAGTCTCTGGGCATGAGCAAAATGCAGACAAACTTTCTACCAAGCCATAAAACACATCATAGGGAGTCCAACAATGAATATATAGTCCTCCTTCCCAGCAGAAACCTCACAAGCCTGGTCTTTACTATTAGACTTTTTAATCAGCCTTCTGGTCTCCTGAGCTCTGAGCAGAATCTCCTCTACAGAACAACCTAAGTTGCTCCAGCTCTGTGCATCCAGGCAACATGTCTGAACCTTTTCAAACTCTGCCCACAAGCCATTTTCAAAGCCTCTCAAAAAACATGGTCAGGTATAGTCACAGCAATGACCCCACTTCTGGTACCAAATTCTGTCCTAGTTATTTTTTACTTGTTACTGGGACAAAATACCTGACACCCAAATGAAGGAAGGAAAAGCTTATTTCTTACAGTTTTTGGAGGTTTTAGTCTAAACTCAGTTGGCTCCAAGGCAGGGTGGCATGGCGGGGTCACAGTTTATGATGGCTGCAAACAGCAAAACTGAAACCAGCAAGAGAGGAAGACACCCCTTCTTTCTGCCATTACATCACATCCTGGCTCCACCCCTAGGAGGGTGTAGCACTGACACCACCAATCCAAGCACTAGACAATGAACCAATCACAAATGCACAATGCAAATACATAAGGCCTGGGGGCCACCGACATAAATGATGACAAAAGCCCATTGTGAATTTCTTCTGTGATCACCCCTAAGGATGAGTGGGGAGCAGCAAGGCCCAGGGGCAACCCAGCTCCACCGTGCCCCCTCCACCATGGCTGGAAGAAGCTGCAGGGCTCCAGCCTGGGGAGGCACTGGTAACTACAGTACTGGCTCCCAGCTTGGGACCAGTCCTCACCGTCTGCTTCATCTCAAAGACCAGAGCTTGAGGCAGAACCACACTGCCTGGAGAACTTTTTAAGTTAAAGTTTAATTTTCTGTATACCCATTCACCTGTAGAAACAAAGGCATAAAGCAAGGTTTGATGATGCTCTGATTTTGCCTGGCACATTTAAAATTTAAAAATAAATGCCTTTATTGATTTTTTCCCCCACAAAATAAGCCATAAAACACAAATAAATGAGGCTCCTCACACAAGGCCCATTAGTGGGGAGGAAGCAGCTGAGAGACCTCACCTGTTACAATGGCCCCCCAGGGCTCTGGATTATTTCTGCACTCATGTGGAACTTAGGGGCTGAGGGGAGTGACTCCCCAGGGCCTCCTGGGGCAGCATCCATTCCCAGCTCCACAGCACTGCAGATGTGGGTGGAGCCACTTCTAGTGGCAGCAGCGGAGGTCCAGGTGTTCTGGTGGCTCCCCAGAAGGGACGTATGCTATTTATGGAAACACAGAGATAGTTTGAAGGAGGCTGCACTGTGGTCCACACTGCACAGACTCCCGGACAGCATGGTCGGGAGCCGTAGCACCTGGGATGGACTCTACTGTCCCCTCTGTGCAGATTCTTTTCTATTTCCACCCCATGCCCCTACTTCCATGCAAGTAAGAAACTTTCTGTCCTGTGTCAATCAGCAGTCAACCAGAGAGAGGACAGCTTATATGAGGTAGAGCCAGGATTTGGCACAGGAGCTCATCTTTGTCCAAGGTGGGAGCTGGGGATGCTTGGGAGGCAGCTGCATCTGTGTCTAGCATGGAGCCTGACATCATGAAGCTTTCTGCAGGTCCACTGGCCAGGGCAGGAGAAACGAAGCAAGGGAGGCCATTGCTAAGGGCAAAACTGGACACTGCTCCATCCAACCAGCTTGATGGAGTTGGTGGCCTGTGGGAGCCACATAGCTGCCTCTCTACCAGCCCAGCCTGGGAAACGTTGAAGGAAGAAATCCAGAGGAACCACTGACGTGCAGCTCTGGGTAGTGACCAAGCCTCCAGCAAGCTGCAGATGGTGACAACAGGCATGCACGTCCCCAGCTGCAGCACAGCCCTGTTCTCGGAGTGTATGGATAGGGCCAGCACTAACTGGGCAGGCATATATGAATGGCATCTGGGCACACTGTCCAGCTTCCCTTGTGCCTGTGACAGAGTATGCAAGGCAGCTGGAACTGGTAAGGAGCCATTCTTGACCAGGTCCACAGTCTAGAGTGCGCTCTGCCCGGTTGCCCTTGTAGTCCTTCTCACAGGCAGTGTGGATGTGGTTTTGCTCAGGGACCGATGGTCACCTGGTGGGAACTTGGAGGTCCTCACAGGCCTAGAGATGGATGTTTTCAGGAAAGCAGAAATCACTGTGAGTTCCTAAACCCCTGCACTTGGGGAGGGAAGCAGCACAGGGTCTGGCAAAGCAGGAAACAAGCCAAGGCCATGTCTCTGAGGCCTGGGAAACAGCATGAGCCATAAGTACTGGCAGGACTCAGCAGGGACTGCAGAACAGCCCAGCACTGGGAAAATAGCGGACATGCTGGCCTCTCCTTCATCCTCTGTTTGTCCACTAAAAATACCTCACACCCTCACAGACCAGACCTGAGAGAGTGAGGGCAGATGCCCAGCAGGCAGTCTCCTTCTCCCCTGAGAACAAAGCTGAGCACCAATTGGCCCAGTGGGAGGCACCATAGCCCTGGGCACCTGGAAGCATCAATCACGTGAGAAGCAGATTTCCCACAGGGAAAGGGGGTGTGCTCACCTCAACCTGGGGGCTGCCAGGCTTGGTGAGGTGTGCCTGATAGAACTTCATCCCACCTGTGGCATCAGGAACTGTGGCCTGGGAACCACCAGTCAGTCAGTCAGTCAGTCAGTCAAGTGCTGCTTACTCAGGTACCCATGTCCAAGGGATGTGGTCCTGACCACCATTTATGAGGCACACTTGGCTATTCTCCACTGTGTTGGGTCTCTGAGACCCACAACTTGCTAGAAGGACTCATAGGACCTGAAAGAAAGTTATTGTCCTCATGGTCTTTAGTTTATCACAGTGAAAAGATGTAAATTAAAATCCACAAAGGCAAAGCCAACATCCAGAAGAGAGTGGATGCAAGCCTCCAGGTGTCCCCTCATAGTGACACAGACCCCAACCCTGGAGTCCAAGGATCTCTTTAGGGCTAGTCCCGCAGACAGGCAGCTCTGGCATGACTGACCTCAGTTACTGTCTCTAGCCCCTCAGAAGTCAAATTGATGCCATATGGTCCTAGGACCTCTGGTATACAAAACAGCCATTCACTGTGAATCATACAGCTATCACTAATTATTGGATGAAACCCAGACTGTATGACCTGAGATGTCAGGTGTACAAAAGCGCTCTTACCAGCACATGACTAGGAGGTTACCCACCTGAAGCTGGCCAAGGAGACCACTTCTAGGAAGATCTGTCTTTCGAATGGGAAGGTGAAGCAATCAAGCCTGCTGAGTTAAGTCTTTACCGTGCAGGAATTTCCATTTTAATCTAATTCTTGCTTCATCTCTAGTCTTTGCTGCATCTCCATGTGCTGCTCCTTTCTGGACTTGGGATTTGTATTTGAGGCATGTCAGCAGAGTCACTGAATCTTGAGGTTTAAGGTGAAATAACTTCCTACTCATAAACATTGCCTTCAGAGAGAAATTCATTCGTTCATTCAGTACTGACTGAGCTCCTGTTATGTATCAAGCATTGCAAGCTATTGGTTACAATAGGGAATGCAGTTAGTGACAATCTAACCCTGATAGAAAGTATGGTGCAGTGGGAAAGGACAGGGGAGAAAGCCCGGGGAAGATGGTGGCAGCGCTTGGAGTGATACAAGCCAAAGACTGCCAAGAACTCCCTAGGACCACCAGCCAGTGAAAAGGCAGGCAGGATTCTCTCCTAGAGCCTTCAGGGAGGGAGTGGCATGATCAACACCTTGACTGGTGGGTTACAGGAAGAATAAATACAGATGGCATGGAACTACAAGAGAGGACATCAGGGCAGAGCAGAAGAAATTCCTGAGGCCCAACAACAGAGGCTGAAAATCAACTCCAGAGCAGGGAACGGCTTCAGGAGGGAAGGTTCACATTGCATGGGGTGTGGGGAGACTGTTCATTGGGTTTGTTGGATCCAGGAAACAGCGTATGTAAAGACTAAAGGTGAGAGTCAGCATGATTCCCTGAAAGAACTAAAGGAGAGGTGAAACTGGCACGGCTTGTGAGTGTGCAGCATGAAGGACTAGTTACAGAGGGCATGAGCTAAACCCTGCACAGTTCCACCTCGGTTGTCTGGGTAGATGCACTCACATGATGGGCTTGCCTAATGAGCTTCAGAAACTGGGAACAATGTCCTTCAAGACTTGCTGTTGTGATCTCCAGTTCACATTTCCCCTGCAGATCGTGGCACGATATGACCCGAAAGGAGGATGCTGGAAGGCCAATGTGCTCCATTAGAAAATGCTGTGTCTCTGGTAGCTCCTCAGGACTTTGGCTCCTTGCTGGAAACCTGCTGCCACGCTGGCCGGCCGCAGCTGCCCTCCCCACTGGGCAGCACTGCATTTTCCCAGGCTGGCGCTAAAGCCTTGTGGACTGTCAGGGAGCCCAGTGCAGCATCATCAGTCCAGATTAGAGCTGTGAGTCACCGCGCGAGCTGCACTCCCCCTGCACACAAAGTCACACTGCTGCAGGCGGGAAGTCTGTCAGACACCATCCAGGCTTTTACTTCCCTTTGCATGTTGTCAGTTTAGACTTGGATTAGGGCTTGATTTGCTAATCCTCTTGTGATGCTACTTTTAAATTCAATTTGAAACAAAACATCATGATTGGTGAGCTTTGCCACTTAAGACTCTTAATTTTAAAATGTGCTTAAACATATGGTAGTCTTATTTTTAGTTTCCTGAAGAACTTCCATAATGTTCTCCACAATAACAGTACTGATTTATATTTCTACCAACAGCATAGAATTCCCCATTTTCCACATCTTAACCAACATGGTTTCACTTTTTAGATTTAATCCTCCTAACATGGTGATCTTGATTTGTAAGGCAATCAAATTGGCCTGGGTCCTGAAGGTTCTGAACTCCATACAGCCAGGAGCAAGACCCCAGTGCCACACCCCAAGGGTGTATCCCTGTTAGCCACACAGAGGATCTGTGCTCTGCCCAGCCCAGTGTCTCAGCACAGTCCATCAAGGAAATGCCCAGCCAGTCTCACAGGTCACAGAGGTACTGAATCCTGCCCAGCCCAGAACCCCAGAGACATCCATCAGAGAGTGATGAGCCCAGTCCACTGGACTGGAGATTTCAAGCTCCGCCCATCATAGCACAAGGCCCCAGTGCTACAGTTCAGGGGTGAATTACAGACAGTCATGCAGGTCCCAGAGGTTCTGAACTCCACCCAGCCAGGAGCAAGGCCCCAGCACCATATTCTAGAGGTGCATCTCAGCTGGCCGCATGGTCCAGAAGCTCTAAACTCCACCCAACCAGGCTCAAGGCCCTGGTGCCACACCACAGTCCAGGATGGGTCTCTCCTAGCTGCACAGAGGATTTGAGCTCTGCCCAGCCCAGTGTTCCAGTGCAATCCATCAGGTGAAAGCCCAGCCAACCTCACAGGTCACAAAGGTAATGAGCTCTTCCCAGCCCAGAGCCCCATTAGGGAGTGATCAGCCTAGCCCACAGGTCTTGAAGATTCTGAGCTCTGCACATCACAATGCTAGGCTCCAGCACCATAGTTCTGGAGTGTACCATGGCTAGACTTGTGGATATTTGAGGACTGAAGCTCTGCCCAGTGCAATATTCCAGTGCAATCCATCAGGAGGATGTCTGGACAACCACACAGGTCCTGAGGAAAATGACAAAACAAAAAAGCAAGATAAAGTCTCAGTCCTCCAGCCCACTGAAAACAAACTCAAGAAACACTGAAATGAGAGATACTGGGAATCACACAACTGAACTTTCTGAAATGATTGCAAATGAAGTAAAGAAACAACCCCATGAAGCTATAGAGGAAATCAGATCAGAAATAATCTCTTAGGTAAACAAAGATATGACAAACATTATGAAAGAAATGTTGAGTGTATCTAAAGAGGACATAGATTAAAAAAATGGAGGAACATAAGAAAATGATGGAAACCTTGTATGAACAATGAAGACAGATTAGAATGCATGAAACAGATTCAAAGGGTTATTCAAGAAATTAAAAATTCTATTGAAAGCTGGCATAACTGCTTGAATGAAGTTGAAGATAGACTCTTAGATCTTGAGGACAAGATGGAAGGTTATGATCATGAAAGAAAAGATCTCTTTTTTTATTTAAAAGAGAATAAAACAAAAGGGGGCAGTACAGAGCAGATCAGAAGAGGACAACATAGGCAACACAGTACTTTACATTAAGTCAACTGGACATCAACAGTATCTAACACCATATCTCTTACTCTGCTATAGTTGAGCATAGTTTCAATTACAATAATATCAAACATAACACAATAGTATAAAGC